>JARQOD010012568.1:0-19098 GCA_033576555.1 Oophaga sylvatica | reverse complement strand
TGGGCGGTGACAGACCCCGGGATGCCGACGCCATCTTTCCTGAGGTAAGCTGGCGTCAGAATTTTAATGCGATCACCGCGACTTAAGTCGTGATGCCGCATTAAAGGTCATGACGTACTATCCCGTCCCTGGGAATTAAGTCCCAGGTCACATGAACGGGATAGTACGTCGGATGACAGAAAGGGGTTAAAGGAGAACATTCCACATTCCACAATACAATACATAGCAAATGCAGAACATACATTACATTAAGACCAGACAAACACAGCATATGGGGAAACACATGGCAATACAGGGACATTTTTACATTACGGTATTAACATATAACATATTTACATAAAGTGCACGGGGGCCACACGAAAATAATGTGAGAGGGAGTAACCGAGGGTACTTGCCACCTCCTTACACAGATACGGGGAGCCATGCACACAATGACAGGGACGGGGAGCCATGCAATCAAGGACGGGGACGAGGAGCCATGCATACAAGCAGGGCCGGTTTTAGGCAAAGTGGGACCCTAGGCAAAGTTTAAAATGGGGCCCCAAATGCTAACATATTGCACCATCACACAGAAAAATTTCGATTATATTTACATGCGCTGAGTTCAGGACGCTAAATGAGTGTGATCGACAATATTTAAGTCGTTCAACACTTGTTTCCCGGCCTCTTTCAACCGTCTGAAAAAGAATGATGGGAACAGAATGATCACTAATGGATTACTAACAGATCACCATACAGTGCCATGTTATCAGCAGCACATCTACAGTTTACACCCCATAGTCCTCCATATAATATAATGTGCCCCATAAACCTCCATATAGTATAATACACTCCCCATAGTCCTCCATATAGTATAATACACTCCCCATAGTCCTCCATATATTAAAATACACTGCTCAGTCCTCCATATAGTATAATACACTCCTCATAGTGCTCCATATTGTATAATAAACCGCCAGTCATCCATGTAGTACAATTCACTTCCCATAGTATAATGCACCCCATAGTTCTTCATATAGTATAATATATTCCCCATAGTCCTCAATACAGTATAATGCAGCCCACATATAGTATAATGCAGCCACCCCATAGAGCATGATGCAGCCACCCCACAGAGTATAATGCAGCCACCACAGAATATAATGCAGCCCTGCCATACAATATAATGTAACCCACATAGAATATAATGCAGCCCCCCTCTTATAGTATAATGCAGCCCCTCCATAGAATATATGGCAGCCCCCTCAGAGTATAATGCAGCCCCCCATAGAATATAATGCAGCCCCCCACAGAATACAATGTAGCCTCCTCATATAGTATAATGTAGCCCCTCATAGAGTATGATGCAATCACCCCATAGAATATAATAAATATAATACAGCCCCCCATAGAATATAATGTAGCCCCAAATAGAATGTAATACAGCCTACCTCCCCATAGAATATAACGTAGCCCCCATATTATATAACACAGCCTCCCCAAAGAATAATGTATAATGTTCCCCCCATGGTATATAACACAGCCCACTTAGTATATACACAGCACCACATGGTATATAGCACAGCACCACATGGTATATAGCACTGCACCACATGGTATATATCACAGCTTACATGGTATACAGCACAGCACCACATGGTATATAGCACAGCCCCATATGGTATATATCACAGCACCACATGGTATATACACAGCCCCATATGGTATATAGCACAGCACCACATTGTATATCGCACAGCCCCACATGGTATATAGCACAGCACCACATGGTATATATCACAGCACCACATAGCATATAACACCCCCTCTGTAATGTATGTAGTACAGTTCATATAGCGTCTTGTGCTTGGGTGCGATGAAAACACAGGAGTCACAGGTTTGATATAGAAAAGTCCTGTATTACTTCATACAAGTTGGCAGAAATAGTCACACAGTTTGCAGACACAGAAACAGGAGACACAGCAGGCCAGAGTAATCCAAGCTCATCAATCACTCTCCAATACAGATTCAGGATCTTCTTCTCTGTTACCGTAAGTCCATGCAAACGTGGGTCTTTCAAAGAGCAGGGTTCAGAGTCCACAAGTGCTTCAGAGTTCCTCAGTAGGAATAGCTGGAGTACAAGGTCCAAGGCTTACAGGAGTCAAGTCACAGGTTCACTGCAGGCTAGATTCTGAAGCACTGATTGCTCAGCTGTGGCTGCTTAACCCCTCTCTGACATTAGACGTACTATCCCGTCCATAAAACCCGTGCCATTCTGACCATGGACGGGATAGTACGTCATAGGCGATTAGCTGCGCTCCCGGTGGGAGCGCAGCTAATCGCCGCCGGGTGTCAGCTGATTATCACAGCTGACACCCGTGACTGTGTGTCAGGAGCGGTCACGGACCGCTCCCGGCACATTAACCCCTTGCACACCGCGATCAAACATGATCGCGGTGTACTGGGGGCACAGGGGAGGATCGCGCAGGCAGGGGGCTCCCTGCGCGCCCCCCTGAGACCCTCAGACCAGCGCGATGTGATCGCGCTGCTCTGAGGGCTTCCTCCCTCCCAGGACCCGGATCCAAGATGGCGCTGGGGTCCTGGAGGGAGGCGGCTTCCTCAGTGCCTGCCGAGAGCAGGCATGAGGAAGCGTCCTGCACTGCCTGTCACATCGCTGGTGTGACAGAGTGCTATGCACACTGTCACACCAGCGATCTGATGAAATACAGTGATGTCCCACCCTGGGACAAAGTAAAAAAGTAAAAAAAAGTAAAAATAAACATGTGTAAAAAAAAATCCAAAAAAAAAAAAAATATTCCCCAATAAATTCATTACTTATTGTAAATAAAAAAAATAAAACAATAAAAGTACACATATATGGTATCGCCGCGTCCGTAACGACCCCCCCTATAAAACTGTCCCACTAGTTAACCCCTTTTGTGAACCCCTTAAAAAATAAAAAATAAAAACGAAGCAAAAAATCAGTGCTTTATCATCATACCGCTGAACAAAAAGTGGAATAACACGCGATCAAAAAGACGGATATAAATAAACATGGTACCGCTGAAAACGTCATCTTGTCCCGCAAAAAACGAGCCGTCACACAGCATCATGAGCGAAAAAATAAAAAAGTTATAGCTCGCAGAATAAAGCGATGCAAAAATAATTATTTTTTATATAAAATTGTTTTTATTCTATAAAAGCGCCAAAACATAAAAAAATTATATAAATGAGGTATCGCCATAATCGTACTGACCCGAAGAATAAAACTGCTTTATCGATTTTACCACACGCGGAACAATAAAAACGCCTCACCAAAAGAAATTCATGAATTGCTGATTTTTGTTCATTCTAACCTCCCAAAAATCGAAATAAAAAGCGATCAAAAAATGTCACGTGCTCAAAAATGGTACCAATAAAAGCGTCACCTCGTCCCGCAAAAATTAAGACCTCACATGACATTGTGGGCCAAAATATGCAAAAATTATAGCTCTCAAAATGTGGCGATGCAAAAAACTACTTTTTGCAATAAAAAGCGTCTTTTAGCGTGACAGCTGCCAATCATAAAAACCGCTATAAATAGTAAATCAAACCCCCTTTATCACCCCCTTAGTTAGGGAAAAATAATAAAATAAAAAAAATGTATTTATTTCCATTTTCCCATTAGGGTTAGGGTTAGGGTTTCGGCTAAAGTTAGGGTTAGGGTTGGCGCTAAAGTTAGGATTAGGGTTAGAGTTAGGATTAGGGTTAGGGTTGGGATTAGGGTTGGGACTAGGGTTAGGGGTGTGTTGGGGTTAGGGTTGGAGTTAGAATTGGGGGGTTTCCGCTGTTTAGGCACATCAGGGGCTCTCCAAATGTGACATGGCGTCTGATCTCCATTCCAGCCAATTCTGCGTTGAAAAAGTCAAACGGTGTTCCTTCACTTCTGAGCTCTGCCATGCGTCCAAACAGTAGTTTTATCCCCACATATGGGGTATCAGCGTACTCTGGACTCCAAGAGTTATTGTGAAATTTGTCCTATTTCTTCTGTTACCCTTGGGAAAATAAAAAACTGGGGGCGAAAATATTATTTTTGTAAAAAAAATAAGATTTTTTTGTTTTTACGGCTGTACATTATAAACTTCTGTGAAGCACTTGGGGCTTCATAGCGCTCACCACACATCTAAATAAGTTCCTTGTGGGGTCTATTTTCCAAAATGGGGTCACTTGTTGGGGATTTCCACTGTTTAGGCGCATCAGGGGCTCTCCAAATGCGACATGACGCCCCCAGACCATTCCATCAAAGTCTGCAATCCAAAACGTCACTACTTCCCTTTCCGAGCCCTGACATGCGCCCATACAGTAGTTTTCTCCACATATTGGGTATCAGCGTACTCAGGACAAATTGGACAACAACTTTTGGGGTCCAATTTCTCCTGTTGCCCTTGTGAAAATAAAATATTTGGGGGCGAAAAAATCATTTTTGTAAAAAAAAAAGGATTTTTTATTTTTACGGCTGTGCGTTATAAACTTCTGTGAAGCACTTCGGGTTCAAAGTGCTCACCACACATCTAGGTAAGTTCCTTGTGAGGTCTATTTTCCAAAATGGGGTCACTTGTGGGGGTTTCCACTGTTTAGGCGCATCAGGGGCTCTCCAAATGCGACATGACGCCCCAGACCATTCCATCAAAGTCTGCAATCCAAAACGTCACTACTTCCCTTTCCGAGCCCTGACATGCGCCCATACAGTAGTTTTCTCCCACATATTGGGTATCAGCGTACTCAGGACAAATTGGACAACAACTTTTGGGGTCCAATTTCTCCTGTTACCCTTGTGAAAATAAAATATTGGGGGCGAAAAAAATCATTTTTGTAAAAAAAAAAAGGATTTTTTATTTTTACGGCTGTGCGTTATAAACTTCTGTGAAGCACTTCGGGGTTCAAAGTGCTCACCACACATCTAGATAAGTTCCTTGTGGGGTCTATTTTCCAAAATGGGGTCACTTGTGGGGGGTTTCCACTGTTTAGGCGTATCAGGGGCTCTCCAAATGCGACATGACGCCCCAGACCATTCCATCAAAGTCTGCAATCCAAAACGTCACTACTTCCCTTCCGAGCCCTGACGTGCACCCATACAGTAGTTTTCTCCTACATATTGGGTATCAGCGTACTCAGGACAAATTGGACAACAACTTTTGGGTTCCAATTTCTTCTGTTACCCTTGTGAAAATAAAATATTGGGGGCGAAAAAATCATTTTTGTAAAAAAAAAAAGGATTTTTTATTTAAGGCTGTACGTTATAAACTTTAGTGAAACACCTGGGGGTTCAAAGTTCTCACCACACATCTAGATAAGTTCCTTGAGGGGTCTAGTTTCCAAAATGGTGTCATTTGTGGGGGGTTTCCACTGTTTAGGCAGATCAGGAGCTCTCCAAACACGACATGGCGTCCAGCCAATTCTGCGTTGAAAAAGTGAGATGGCGCTCCTTCCCTTCAAACTCTGCCATGCACCCAAACAGTGGTATACCCCCACATATGGGGTATCAGTGTACTCAGGACAAATTGCACAATAACTTTTGGAGTCTTGTTACCCTTGGAAAAATAAAAATTGGGTGAAAAGATCATTTTTGTGGAAAAAATATGATTTTTAAATTTTACGGCTCTACGTTATAAACTTGTGTGAAGCACTTGAGGGTTCAAATTGCTCACCAAAGATCTAGATAAGTTCCTTAGGGGGTCTAGTTTCCCAAATGGGGTCATTTGTGGGGGGTTTCCACTGTTTAGGCACATCAGGGGCTCTCCAAATGCAACATGGCATCCAATCTCAATTCCAGCCAATTTTGGTTGGAAAAAGTCAAATGGTGCTCCTTCCCTTCCGAGCTCTGCCGTGCGCCCAAACAGTGGTTCCCCCCCACATATGGGGCATCAGCGTACTCAGGACAAATTGGACAACAACTTATGTGGTCCAATTTCTCCTGATACCCTTGGGAAAATAAAAAATTAGTGACTAAAAGATAATTTTTGTGGGAAAAAAATAGGATTTTTTATTTTCATGCCCGGGCATTATAAACTTGTGTGAAGCACTTGGGGGTTCAAAGTGCTCACCAAAGATCTAGATAAGTTCCTTAGGGGGTCTAGTTTCCAAAATGGGGTCACTTGTGGGGGATTTCCACTGTTTAGGCTCATCTGGGCACTGCAAACGGAACATGACCCCATCAACGTCTGCATTCCAAAACGTTACTACTTCCTTTCCAAGCCCTGCCGTGCGCCCAAACAGTTTTCCACCCCCACATATGGAGTATCAGCGTACTCAGGACAAATTGGACAACAACTTTTGGGGTCCAATTTCCTTGGGAAAATTACAAAAATTTAGGACTAAAAAATCATTTTTGTGGAATTTTTTTTTTTTTTTTTCACACCCAGGCATTATAAACTTTTGTGAAACACTTGGGGGTTCAAAGTGCTCACAACAGATCTAGATAAGTACCTTAGGGGGTCTAGTTTCCAAAATGGTGTCACTTGTGGGGGGTTTCCACTGTTTAGGCGCATCAGAGGTTCTCCAAGCGCGACATGGCGTCCCAAACTCAACTCCAGCCAATTTTAGTTTGAAAAAGTCAAACGGCGCTCCTTCCCTTACGAGCTCTGCCGTGTGCCCAAACAGTGGTTTTCCCCCACATATGGGGTATTGGCGTACTCAGGAGAAATTGCATAACAACTTTATCTGCCCATTTTCTCCTTTTACCCTTGTGAAAATAAAAAAAAAGTTTGTAAAAGATCATTTTTGTGGCTAAAAAGTTAAATATTCATTTTTTCCTTCCACGTTGCTTTAGTTCCTGTGAAGCACCTGAAGGGTTAATAAACTTCTTGAATGTGGTTTTGAGTACCTTGAGGGGTGCAGTTTTTAGAATGGTGTCACTTTTGGGTATTTTCTGTCATGTAGACCCCTCAAAGTGACTTCAAATGTGAGGTGGTCCCTAAAAAAAATGGCTTTGTAAATTTTGTTGTAAAAATGAGAAATCGCTGGTCAACTTTTAACCCTTATAACTTCCTAACAAAAAAAAATTTTGATTCCAAAATTGTGCTGATGTAAAGTAGACATGTGGGAAATGTTATTTTTTAACTATTTTGTGTTACATATTTCTCTGTTTTAAGGGAATAAAAATTCAAAGTTTGAAAATTGCTAAATTTTCAAAATTTTCGCCATATTTGCGTATTTTTCAAAAATAAACGCAAGTTATATGGAAGAAATTTTACCACTAACATGAAGTACAATATGTCACGAGAAAACAATCTCAGAATCGCGAAGCTCCGTTGAAGCGTTCCGGAGTTATAACCTCATAAAGAGACAGTGGTCAGAATTGTAAAAATTGTCCCGGTCATTAACGTGCAAACCACCCTTGGGGGTGAAGGGGTTAAGAAGCAAAGGAGAGAATCAGGGCGGGAACATGCAAGCTGGAAACTCCATTTTGACTGAGGGCAAGATAGCTGCAGCAAGACAGAAAGTAAAATGGCTGACGAACAAACTGAGTTTCAGGAATATATACATAGAACCTTACATTACTCCCCCCTTAAGGACAACCTCCGGATGACCTCAGACCAGGCTTGTGTGGGTACCTCTGATGAAACTGATGGAGCAAGCGAGGAGCATTAACGTTATTGACCGGTTCCATGAGTTGTCCTCCACTGGGTAGCCCTGCCATTTAATCAGATATTGTAACTGATTTCTATACAACCTGGAATCTAAAATCCTTTCCACCACAAATTCTTCCTGACCATCGACTAGCACTGGGTCAGGGCAAGGAGAGGAACGTCCAGGAAACGTATTGGGTGTCGCAGCCTTTAGTAGGGATACATGAAAGACAGGGTGGATTCTCATAGTTCTGGGCAGTTGAAGACGACAAGCAACGGCACTTATAATTTTATTGATTTTATAGGGTCCAATGTACTTATGTCCCAACTTAGACGATGGAATCCTTAACTTAAGATTTCTGGTTGACAGCCAGACCAAGTCTCCTACCTTGAAAGCTGGTGCAGGTTTACGAAATTTATCTGCTGCTTTCTTGTACCTTTCTTGAGCCGATTCCAGATTTTCCTTTAGAAGATCCATATTCTTCTGTAAAGACGTGATTCTTTCAGCCACTGCTGGTAAAGGCGTTTCTATGGGAAATCGTGGTAGAATGTTAGGATGATAACCTAGATTAGAGTAAAAGGAGACTGTTTAGTGGAGGCACTCTGAGAGTTGTTATACGAGAACTCAGCTAATGGAAGTAGATCCACCCAATCATCCTGTAGGTGGCAGATAAAGCAGCGGAGATACTGCTCCAGGGTTTGATTGGTTCGTTCGGTCTGTCCATTAGTCTGGGGATGAAAAGCAGAAGAAAGGTTTACTTTAATGTCCAATGCTGCACAGAAATTTTGCCAAAACCTAGAAGTGAATTGCACCCCCTCGATCCGAAATAACCTCATCCGGTACTCCATGTAAGCGAAACACATCTTTAATCATCAAATCTGATGTCTGTTTTGCAGTGGGTAAGCCGACACAAGGGATAAAATGAGCTGCCTTTGTTAGACGGTCAACCACCACTAGAATGGTGTTCTTCCCCTGAGAGGTTGGTAACTCCACAATGAAGTCCATAGAAATGGATCCCCACGGGCGGGACGGGGTGGGAAGAGGCTGTAACAGACCAGTTGGTGAGGAGCGAGGTGTTTTGCATCTTGCACAGACCTCACATGAAGTGACATAATCAAAACATCCTTCCTGCAAGTGGGCCACCAAAAGAAACGAGAAAGAAATTCCTGTGTCTTTAGAATTCCTCTATGCCCAGCTATCTTGGAATCGTGAATGAGTTGCAATACTCTTAATCTGACTGTTTCAGGAATATACAGACGTTGTCCCTGAATCCACACCCATTCTTAAAGACAAGACTTACGTCCCTTGGGGGTTGTGCCAAAAAGGAATCCGCATGGTATGCTTCCTTGATGTCCTTAAGTAGGTCTTGATTATGAATTACTCCTAGGAATCTAGAGTCAGGAAGAATAGTCTTAGGAGGAGTAATTGGACGTGTCTCTGCTGAGTAAATCCTAGAGAGTGCATCAGCCTTTCATTGCGCGATCCTGGTCTATAAGAGATGATAAAATTAAATTGGTTTAAGAAAAGATTCCAGCGAGCCTGGCGAGGAGTCAGGCACTTAGCCGACCTGATAAACTCAAGGTTACGATGGTCTGTCAGGACAACTATTTGCTGTGCAGCTCCCTGAAGAAGGTGTCTCCATTCTTTGAAGGCGGCAATAATGGCCAACAACTCTCTATTGCCACATCGTAGTTCCTCTCAGCCGAAGACAACTGCTGGGAAAAGAAGGCACAGGGATGCAAGACATTCTTCTCACCTGTTCTCTGAGAGAGTATAGCTCCAACGGCACAGTCTGAAGCATCCACCTCTATTATGAAGGCAAGCTCGGGGTTGGGATGTACTAGGATAGGTGCAGTGGTAAATTTATCTTTTAGACGGGGAAAATGCTTCCTGGGCTTGGGGAGTCCCGGAAACCTAGACTCTTTCCGGGTAAGTTGAGTGATAGGTGACACTACCTCAGAGAAATTTCTAATGAAAGTCTATAGAAGTTGGCAAACCCGATGAAGCGCTGTACCTCCTTCACATTTCTAGGACTTGGCCAATCCTTGATGGCTTGGTTTTGCTTCCATCCATACTAATTCCTTGTGTAGACAGTACATACCCCAGAAATTGAATTTCGGTCCTATGGAATTCACACTTTTCAAGTTTGATGTAAAGATGATTTTGTCTTAGACGTTCCAAGACCATTCTCATATGTCCATGATGTTCCTCTGTGGAGTTAGAAAAATTAGAATATCATCCAAATAAATTACCACGAATGTATCTAGGAGATCCCTGAAGATGTCATTCACCAAGTGTTGGAAAGTGGCTGGGGCGGTACTCAGACCAAAAGGCATAACTAGATATTCAAAGTGTCATAGCGTGACCTGAATGCAGTCTTCCATTCATCCAGGTCTAATACGGACTAAGTTATAGGCCCACGAAGATCTAGTTTAGAAAAAATTTTGGCATGTCGCACTCTCTCCAATAACTCAGGGATAAAGGCAATGGATAACGGTTTCTAATAGTAACCTTATTGAGTTCCCTATAGTCTACGCATGGTCTCAGAGATCCATCTTTCTTCTTTACAAAGAAGATGGGTGCACCTGCAGGAGATGAAGAGGGGCGTATGAAGCCCTTGGCTAGATTTTCATCTATTGTAATCCTTTAAAGCCTTTAGCTCGGGCCCCGCCAGGGGGTAGATCTTACCAAGGTATCTCTGCTCCAGGCAATAATTCAATTGGACAATCATATGGACGGTGAGGAGGAAGCTGGTCAGCGTTCTTCTTGTCACATAAATCCACATAGTCCTGGTATACAGCTGGTAGTTCAGGGACTGACATGATTCCTTTAGGAACAGAGCAAGCTGAAACTTTTGGACTCATCTGTTTCTCTGGAAAGTGTTAATTCCTTGGTCTCCCAGTTAATGGTTAGGATTCTGAGCCTGCAGCCATGGTAGCCCTAGAATAATGGGAAAGTGGGGAGAAGAGATAAGCATAAAGGACAGTTTCTCTTGATGATCTTTACCCATAAGAACCCTCAAAGGCTCTGTTTCCTGATCCACTGGTCCAGAGGTCAGCAGGGAGCCATCCACAGTTTCCATCTGTACTGGAGTAGCCTTCTTCACTGAACGTATTCCCTGTTTCAGAGCAAAGGAGACATCCATAAAATTTCCACTTGCCCCTGAGTCGATCATAGCAGAGCTAGACACCCAAGCTGAGTCAACCCAGAGTTTGATGGAAGAAAGCAATGAGAATTGTTTTTCTTACAACTCAGCTGGGACACCGCTGAGGAAACTTGAAAAATGGCAGCGTTTACACAGTCAACGTCCTCAGAGGTAACGGAGTTTAAGTCCGAGAAATCAAGATCTGTTGCTGCAGATCTCTCTGGAGCCTGAGGCTCGGACCTGACAGATCCCCTCTCGCAACACTCACAATGAATGAGTGCTGCAGTAGTCTTACGAGAACGGCTGGGGCAGTTTATAATGAAGTGCCCTGACTTACCACAATAGAAACATAGATTCTCCTTAAAACGATGTTCCTTGCGTGCATCACTAACCCGTCGTTGTAAAGAGTTCTACTGCATGGGTTCAGGTTCAGGTTCCCGTGTAATCCTACTCAAAGGTTCCTTAGCTGGAGAGGAAGGTAGGAAAAGGTTAGTACGATTGCTTTCGAACCATCTCTCTTGCCTGCGTTCAGTCAGACGAGTATCAATACGGATGCAGTAGTTAATAAAGTCACCTAACGCAGTGGGAGGTCGCACGAGCAAGTTCATCCCTAATCAGTGGAGATAACCCTTTCGAAAAATAGATTTTTTGGCGGAACTGTCCCAGGTGGTATCAAGGGCCCATCTCCTGAAATCCAAGGCATATTCAGCTACCGAGTGCTTACCTTGGCGCAAAGCTAACATGGCTGCTTCAGCTGTTGCACCCCGATTGGGGTCATCAAACACCTGCCCCATGGCTGAAATAAAATCATCAAGGTGATTCAAACAATCATCCTCAGTCTCAATCAGAGGGTTTGCCCACATTAAAGCCTTGTTGGTAAGCAACATAATTATAGTAAGCACCTTAGATCGTTCAGTGGGAAATTGTGAAGCATGTGCAGAAAAAAAAAAATTGCATTGATTAATAAAATCCCTGAATTTCTCACGTTCACCGCCAAAACGAAAAGGGGGCAACTTGGGAAATCCCAGCACTCGGGGCTACGGCAGGAGCCTGGACTCGCCCCTCTAGAACCTCAATCCTGGCTCGCAAATCCTGGGTTGTCTGTCCAACCACTTGCAATTGTGATTATTGAGGTCCTGTAGATTTGTAAAACGGGTCTTTATATTCTGCAAATCTGCAAGGATATTATCAGTCACTCCGCAAAGTTCCTTTATGCGGGCCTCCATTTTCCAGATCTTTTAAGACAGGATTACTGGAAGAAGAGGAGAAAAAAAAAAACAATAGTGTTCACCTGTGGCAACACTGCAGAGAGAGAAAAAAAAATTAAGGGAACTGCTCACCTGGAATGGTTGTGAGAAGTCACAACCACTATCATCACAGAAAGTTTCAACCAGACATCTGGAATGGTTGTGAGAAGTCACAACCACTGTCATCCAGAAAGTACAACCCGGGGTCTGATATCCACAGTACAGCAGACACAGCTTCCAGACCCAGCAGACACTAACGTTTTGGCTTCAGAATCTTGTAATGTATGTAGTACAGTTCATATAGCGTCTTGTGCTTGGGTGCGATGAAAACACAGGGGTCACAGGTTTGATATAGAAAGTCCTGTATTACTTCATACAAGTTGGCAGAAAAAAGTCACACAGTTTGCAGACACAGAAACAGGAGACAACAGCAGGCCAGAGTAATCCAAGCTCATCAATCACTCTCCAATAAAGATTCAGGATCTTCTTCTCTGTTACCGTAGTCCATGCAAACGTGGGTTCTTTCAAAGAGCAGGGTTCAGATCCACAAATGCTTCAGAGTTCCTCAGTAGGAATAGCTGGAGTACAAGGTCCAAGGCTTAAGGAGTCAAGTCACAGGTTCACTGCAGGCTAGATTCTGAAGCACTGATTGCTCGCTGTGGCTGCTTAAGAAGCAAAGGGAGAATCAGGGCGGGAACATGCAAGCTGGAAACTCCATTTTGACTGAGGGCAAGATAGCTGCAGCAAGACAGAAAGTAAAATGGCTGACGAACAAAATGAGTTTCAGGGATATATACATAGAACCTTACACCCTCCCTAGAATGGACCCATAGTCCAGTATTCACTGTTACATAAAAAAACACACTCCTCACCTCCCTCATGCCCGCGCTGCTTCCGGCTGTCTACTGGCTCAAACCTGCATGCCCGGTACACAGTGACATCGCTGTGTCAGAGGCAGAGCGGGGATAATGGGAGAGGGAGCATCAGCTGACGCTCTTCCTCCATCATTGCTTTGAACTGTACCGGCGTCTATGAGCCAGTTAGTTCAATGCGGCGGCAGGGGGGAAGTCGGCGCTGGAGGGGCAGGCCCCCTGCCTCACGGGCCCCATAGCGGCTGTTGATGTGCTGCTAGCTGGCGGCCCCTGGTGGAGCGGGGGCCCTAAGCAGCTGCCTGGTCTGCGTTGCCCTGCATAGAGGAGAGAACGGGGAGCCACGCATACGACAGGGATGGGGAGTCATGCTTACAAGGACGGGGATGGGAAGCCATGCATACGAGGACAGGGATGGGGAGCCAGCATACAAAGACAGGGACGGGGAGCCATGCATACAAGGACAGGGAGCCATGCATACAAGGATGGGGATGGGGGGCCATGCATACAAGGACAGGGTTGGGGAGCCATGCATACCAGGACAGGGATGAGGGGACAATGCATATCCAGCTTATACTCAAGTCAATACGTTTTCCCAGTTTTTCGTGGCAAAAACTGGGAGAACTTATACTGGGGGTCGACTTATACACGAGTATATACGGTACTTTTCTACATTCTGCAATCTGCTTACTACTGTCATACATACCAATCCAAAAAGTTGAAAGAAAACCTTTAGCAAAAATGTTTTTAGCTAAAAATATATATATGCATTTAATATTACAAAGGACATTGTGAAGGGAGAGGGAGGAGGTGAGCTGTGACCATGACCTATTGTGAATCTTGTGTTTCTAATGTCTATAGAGGTGTTATCTTTCATTGTTGATGATATTGAAACTCAAGAAAAGTGTTCCATAAAAAAGGGAAAGTATGAGTCTAGTAACTCCGAAAAAATGGGTAGAGATGGGGGTGTAGTAACCGCTGCTCTTCAAATGTATGACGATTGGTGTGTTTGCAATGCCACAGATCTTACTTGAGAAGCCATGGAGTAGGATTTGTGGTGAGGCACACACAGAGGATCACATCACTTGCATGCATCTTTTTGAATCAGGAGTGTCTGACTCCAGCACACCTTTTCATGGAGGCACGAATAACGACGGTCTTGATAAATTGGGCCCCACTGCCTTTTATATTAAACAAAATGTGTTAAATCTGGAATAATCATGTCATATTTGCTTTATCTCATTCATGTCTTTTCTACCATAGAAGCTTTTACAAACAGGGGGACCGAAAATTGAACTACATTTCCTAATTATAAGAGGACCCTGGAGTCATTGGAATCCCTGTATCACTCAATATGCATAGAGTAGTTCATGAAGCGTGACAGATGGGCCTAGGGTGGTCCTGAGATGACGCTGCTATATTCTAAATGCTGCATGGCTTTTTTTTCTGCTTACAGTATATTGAAATATATTTTAGAGAAATGGCTTAGTTTCCTACATTAGACTGGCAGGTCTTAAACTCATGCATTATATTGCACCGTGGGAACCTTCTACAAGGAATGTTTCCCGGTGGTGATGTCATCCTGCAGCAAATCTTCAGGTGTAAAGATGTAGCTGATTTGCGATTGATCTCTGTTTGCCTGGACAGTTGCTTTGGCAATTCTTTCTGTATATTACTGCATGCTTTACTGCTCTCTCCCTTGGTGGAAATGTCATTAAACACAAATAAATAAGCATGTTCTTCAATTTAGATGAAAATGAGTCTCACGCCGGCCCTCCGAGATGAGTGACCAGACTGAACTATAATTCTATTAGACAATGCCTGTATTTAATGCATGGATGCAATTCTGGTATCTCTACTTCTCAGCGGGTCATACAAAAAGACGGATTTTGGTAAGAACTTACCTGTAAATCCTTTTCAGCGAAGGAAGGAAGAGAGACACAGTCATTACTAGTGGGTAGGCGGAGCCCAGATAGGATTGACACCTCAGATTAAAAATAGTGTTGACGGCCCCTCCAGCTCGGGCTCCTCCTACTCAGCTCTTCAGTCGTACCCCAAACTTAAGGAAAGAACAATATCACCAGCGAAGCAACATAACCCCTTCTGAAGGACTTCAGAGAAAAAACATAAGAGTACAGGTTATGCATGCATTCGGCAAAAAAATCACCAGTTACAGGTACTACTCACTGAACCTGACTACTGCGATAAGCGGCAATGCTGGAACAGAGCCGTTTTAGCGCGTCGACCTCAGTCCAGATAATCGCTATCAGAGAAGGGTCACGCTGCATCTGTAAATACAACAACAACTTCTGCCATGGGAGGGAGCTGTGTTCTCTTCCTTCCTTTGCTGAAAAGGATTTTACAGGTAAGTTCTTACCAAAATCCGTCTTTCAGCTGCAGATGGAAGGAAGAGAGCCACAGTCATTACTAGTGGGACGTCCAAAGCAGTCCAAAATTTAGGGTGGGAAAAAAGCAAAATAGGCAGAAACCCAACAACCTAGATAAAATGCGCCACAGGCGCCAAATACAAGTTAACTAAAAAATTTAAATTACCGCTGCCTACAGGACCCTACGTCCTAAGGCCGCATCAGCGGAAGCACTGACGTCCACCTTTTAAAACTTTGTAAATGTGTGGACGAAACGCCAGGTCGCCGCTCGGCAGAGCTGAGCTGCCGAAGCCCTTGTGAAAGGCCCACGATGAAGTCTCAGCCCTCGTGGGCGAGCTCGAATCTTAATCGGGCAAGGTTCGCCATTAAGACGGTAAGCCTCCAAAATGGCCGACCGAATCCGACGAGCTATAGAGTCCTTGAAAACTCGTTGATCACGCTACGACCTGCTGTAATCACAAACAGGGAATCTGACTTTCGAAAACCTTGAGTAATAGACAAAATAGAACTTCAAGACCGCACTAAATCCAATTTGTGCAAGGTTCCGTTCCTTTGCATTCCTGGGCCCGGGCAAAGCGAGGGCAAACCACAATATCCTGGTTAACATGAAATTGCGACACCACCTTAGGTAGAAAATCGCCCCGTGTGCGAAGCACTACTCGATCCGGGTAAAACTCTAGGAAAGGAGGCGGAGCAGGAAAAAGCTGCCAACTCAGAAACCCTTCTTAAAGAGGTTACCGCCACTAAGAAGGTAACCTTCCAAGAAATTAAAGAAAGGCTAGCAGAAACCCATAGGCTAAAAGGTATATGCTGAAGAGCCTCCAAGACAAGGTTGAGCCGCCAAGGAGACACAGGCGCCTTCCACAGTGGAAATGACGGGTTACTCCGCGAAAAAAGGAACGTAAGTCCCTACGCGAGGCGATAGCCTTCCGAATAGCAAAGACAGGGCAGAAACTGACCTTTTCAGAGTGCTAACTGCCAAACCTTTTGTCCAGCCCGTACTATAGCAAAGCCAAACAAATTGGGAATGGAAAAAAAATCCTCGGATTCCTTGAAGAACCGAAACCGAAAAGACCAAGTCTTGTGATAAATTTAGTAGTAGCCGGACTCTGGCAGCTCGCAGAGTGGCAATGACTTCGGTGAAAAAATCTACAGGTCAAGGTTTCGGTCTCAAGAGCCACGCCGTCAACGCAGAGACTTCAAGTCCGGATGACGAAGGGCCCCTGGGTTAACGGTCCGGGCGAGGAGGAAGTGGGAATTGGCGGGTGCCGCCAAAAAACGACACCAGTGTCGAGAACCACGTCCTCCTTGGCCAATCCGGGGCTATCAAATAGCCGGAATTCTCTTCCAGTCTGATCCGACGCAGCACCAGAGGAAGTAAAGATATCGGCGGGAAAACACATAGACTAGCTCGAAATGGTCCCATGGAGCCACAGAGCAGCCACCGCCACAGCCTTTGGTCCTTGTACCTGGACATGAAGGTCGGTAGTTTGGCATTTGAACTGGATGCCATCAAATCCACTTGGGGAGTTCCCCAACGGAAGCACAGCAGCGCAAAAATTTTCGGATGAAGACTCCATTCTCCAGGATCCATCTTCTCGCGACTGGGAAGTCCGCCGTGGTATTCTGGACTCCTGGAATGTGATTGCAGAGATTGGGGAACCTTGGTCTCGGCCCATTAGCAGGATCCGAGACACCTCCATCATGAGGTGGAGCTCCTTGTCCCGCCTTGGTGGTTGATATACGCAACGCCGTTGCGTTGTCTGTCTGCACTCGGACTGGTTGACCGCTTTAAAGGGACCGTCCAGTGTTGTAGGCAAAGGAAAAATTGCCCTCAAATCAGGTGTTGATCGTTAGAACAGACTCTTCCGATGCCCACACTCCTGGATCCAAAAGTCGTTCCAGACACCCCCCAGCCCGTCAGGCTGGCATCGGTGGTTATGACCGACCACCTCGGAGGGAGGAAAGATTTCCCAGGGGAAAAACGCTCCTGGACGAAACACCATCCTAGGATTCTCGCACCCTGTGAGAGATGTGACGCTGCAATTCAGAGAAGCTTGCGTCGATCCCAACGACTCAGAATGAGCCTTTGGAGGGCCCTGGAATTGAAATTTGGCAAACGGAAGTGCCTCCATGGACGTCAAACCCAGAAGGCGCATACACTTCCGAAGGACATTGCTGCCGTAGACCTCATAATCTGTACATGTCGAAAGAGACATGCCCGCTTGTCTGAGGAAGGGACACCACCGTCCGTTACAGTGTCGAAATGCATTCCCAAAACAGGATTGACTTCCAGAGACGACTTCTCCCAATTGACCAGCCACCCGAAATCCTCCAGGAGCTGAAGGGATAGATTGCGAGCCGTCCCCGCCTCCTCCTTGGAGGACGCCACAATCAAAAGGTCGTCCAGATAGGGAATAATCGTGCCCCCTGTCTTCGAAGAATTGCCATGAATGGCGCTAGAATTTTTGTTAAAAATCTGGGCGCCGAGGCCAAGCCGAATGGGCAGAGCCACAACTGGCAATTGGTCCTGACCTATGGCAAAACGAAGGAAGCGCCGGTGAGCCCTTTCGACGGGAACATGCAAATAAAAAGTCGCGAATGTCGATTTTACAAAAAGACGTTCTGCGACAGGGGCTGCCACAACGGAGCGAAGCGGACTCCATGCGGAATTTTCGGGATGTAAAAATGCCGATTCGATCTTTGAAATCCAAAATAGGGCGAAATTTGTCCTCCTTTTTGGGGACCACAAAGAGGTTGGAATAAGAATCCTCTTCCCGGTCCTTTGCGGAACCGGTTATCACCACACCCTTCTGCAGAAGGGAATCGACTCTCGTAGTAGAGCCGGCAAATAGCTCGGCTCTGACGGAATGCGAGATTGGCAAACCTGTCCGGGGGGTCGAGAAAGAAACTCTTTGAAGTAGCCTGCCAACACAACCTGTGTAACCCAGGCGTCCGACACACGGGAAAACCCAAGTCGGTTTGAATTGGAGTAAACGATCTCACTCGAGAGCGCTCGAGTGAGACCCAGACGTCAGACGATTTAGCGGGTTTTTTGCCAGCTTCTGTCTTAATGGAGTTCTGTTTCCAGGGTATGCGGATTTCTGAGAATTCCCCCCCCTTTTTTTTTTTTTTTTTTTTTTAAAAAGAGGAACGACCCAAACCCCAGAGGGTTGACGGATCATCCCCTGGACCGAAAGGACCGCCGACAACTACCGGCACTAGTCCTGCCAGACGCAGAAGTCACAGCTCTGCGCTGCGGTAAGCTGTTTCTTTTGCCTCAGAAATCAGCTCTGTGAGGTCAGATTCAATAGCTGACACTTTGTAAGCTAAAAGATAGCAAAACCTGCTTGGAAAACCGCGTTCCACTGTCTAAGCCACAGTGCTCTTTGACTGTGACTGCCGGGATTGCGCCCTGGATAGCAGTGACGCAGAATCCTTCAACTTGAAAAGCCCATCTATCTCGATAGAGGGGATTCATTCTTGTCACGCCGTCCATAGACGGTCCAAACGGTCAGGGAAACTTTACAATTTAAAAATAGATCCTTATTACTGAATCCATGACCGCGGCCTCGAGATGGTATTGTTGCCTCTCATTTTTCTGTCAGCAGGTCCGGCAGACTCGCCTTCCTTTACCAGGATAAAGGGACATTCACTTCAGGAGATCCAATTAACAATCAACTCGTAGAAAACGGATACAGATTGTTAAAGCCGTCTCGACCTATGCGACTCCTGAAAACATCTGGGCCGACTTACAGGACGCCTAGTTACCTCTCTCTGGTAAACTGTAACGCCCTCATGGCTCCAATGTTCGGTCCATGAGAGAGGCAGAGTGTCCCTGCCGATCTCCTTGTCCGAAAGGA
>JARQOD010012567.1:0-19100 GCA_033576555.1 Oophaga sylvatica | reverse complement strand
TGGAGCAGGGTCGCTGGCTGCTGTGTACAGTGGTGACGATTGTGCTGTGCAGCAGTTGTGACCCCGCACTCCTGCTCTGCTGGGACGGCACAGTCTGTGTACAGCTCTGCTGAGGCCCCGCAGGCGCGGGCTCCAGACTCGGCAGGAGGAGCGGAGCGCTGCCCTTCCCTGTGGTGAAGCCTCGGTGCTGTAGTTGCCTGTTCCCCCGTGTACAGTGTCCAGCAGTGGAGCCATCATCTTCTGAAGACTCCTGCAGCCTCCAGAGCACGGACTGCGAGACACGGCCTCCTGACCTCAGCGTCTATACACAGTGTGCACAGCTGTGTCCGTAGTATCAGTGTGGAGATCAGTCGGTGCCGGCAGTCATTCTGTGGAGACACGGGGGTGAATCCGGGGGCCCTTATATACGGGTGAAGCCAGGACATGTGCTACATGCATTTCTCTGGAAAGCCTGAGAGATATGGGGCGTCCGAGACATTGTGCAGAACCACAGCGAACTCCGATTATAAAATGGATTGGAGAAGGTAGAACTCATAAAGAAGAGCAGACAATGATCAACTGATCACCTACAATGATCTCCAATGCTTTATAATGGAAAACCAGAGAGACGCGGAAGACGACCGTTCTAATGGATGGAAGAACAGCAAAGGCTCCACCAATGATCGGCTCCAGGATGATCACAGTCTCACGTCACCAATGATCGGCTCCAGGATGATCATAGACCATCTCACGTTACCAATGATCGGCTCCAGGATGATCATAGACAGTCTCACGTTACCAATGATCGGCTCCAGGATGATCATAGACAGTCTCACGTTACCAATGATCGGCTCCAGGATGATCACAGACAGTCTCACGTTACCAATGATCGGCTCCAGGATGATCACAGACAGTCTCACGTTACCAATGATCGGCTCCAAGATGATCACAGACAGTCTCACGTTACCAATGATCGGCTACAGGATGATCACAGACAGTCTCACGTTACCAATGATCGGCTCCAGGATGATCACAGACAGTCTCACGTTACCAATGATCGGCTCCAGGATGATCACAGACAGTCTCACGTTACCAGTGATCGGCTCCAGGATGATCACAGTCTCACGTTACCAATGATCAGCTACAGGATGATCACAGTCTCACGTTACCAATGATCAGCTACAGGATGATCACAGACAGTCTCACGTTACCAATGATCGGCTCCAGGATGATCACAGTCTCACGTTACCAATGATCAGCTACAGGATGATCACAGACAGTCTCACGTTACCAATGATCGGCTCCAGGATGATCACAGACAGTCTCACGTTACCAGTGATCGGCTCCAGGATGATCACAGACAGTCTCACGTTACCAGTGATCGGCTCCAGGATAATCACAGACAGTCTCACGTTACCAATGATCGGCTCCAGGATGATCACAGACAGTCTCACGTTACCAATGATTGGCTCCAGGATGATCACAGTCTCAGTACAATGATGGCTCGGATGATCACACCAGTCTCACGTTACCAATGATCGGCTCCAGGATATCACAGACAGTCTCACGTTACCAATGATCGGCTCCAGGATGATCACAGACAGTCTCACGTTACCAATGATTCGAGCTCCAGGATGATCATAGACAGTCTCACGTTACCAATGATCGGCTCCAGGATGATCACAGACAGTCTCACGTTACCAATGATCGGCTCCAGGATGATCACAGACAGTCTCACGTTACCAATGATCTGCTCCAGGATGATCACAGACCGTCTCACGTTACCAATGATCGGCTCCAGGATGATCACAGCAGTCTCACGTTACCAATGATCGGCTCCAGGATATCACAGACAGTCTCACGTTACCAATGATCGGCTCCAGGATGATCACAGACAGTCTCACGTTACCAATGATGGCTCCAGGATGATCAAGACATCTCACGTTACCAATGATCGGCTCCAGGATGATCACAGACAGTCTCACGTTACCAATGATCTGCTCCAGGATGATCACAGTCTCACGTTACCAATGATCGGCTCCAGGATAATCACAGACAGTCTCACGTTACCAATGATCGGCTCCAGGATGATCACAGACAGTCTCACGTTACCAATGATCGGCCCAGGATGATCACAGACAGTCTCACGTTACCAATGATCGGCTCCAGGATGATCATAGACCATCTCACGTTACCAATGATCGCTCCAGGATGATCACAGACAGTCTCACGTTACCAATGATCGGCTCCAGGATGATCACAGACAGTCTCACGTTACCAATGATCTGCCTCAGGATGATCACAGACAGTCTCACGTTACCAATGATCGGCTCCAGGATGATCAAGACATCTCACGTTACCAATGATCTGCTCCAGGATGATCACAAGTCTCACGTTACCAATGATCGGCTCCAGGATATCACAGACAGTCTCACGTTACCAATGATCGGCTCCAGGATGATCACAGACAGTCTCACGTTACCAATGATCGGCTCCAGGATGACACAGTCTCACGTTACCAATGATCGGCTCCAGGATGATCACAGAGTCTCACGTTACCAATGATCGGCTCCAGGATGTTCACAGTCTCACGTTACCAATGATCGGCCCAGGATGATCACAGTCTCACTTTACCAATGATCGGCTCCAGGATGATCACAGACAGTCTCACGTTACCAATGATCGGCTCCAGGATGATCACAGAGTCTCACGTTACCAATGATCGGCTCCAGGATGTTCACAGTCTCACGTTACCAATGATCGGCTCCAGGATGTTCACAGTCTCACGTTACCAATGATCGGCTCCAGGATGATCACAGACAGTCTCACGTTACCAATGATCGGCTCCAGGATGATCACAGACAGTCTCACGTTACCAATGATCGGCTCCAGGATGTTCACAGTCTCACGTTACTAATGATCGGCTCCAGGATGATCACAGACAGTCTCACGTTACCAATGATCGGCTCCAGGATGATCACAGACCGTCTCACGTTACCAATGATCGGCTCCAGGATGATCACAGTCTCACGTTACCAATGATCGGCTCCAGGATGATCACAGACGTCTCAAGTTACCAATGATCGGCTCCAGGATGATCACAGACAGTCTCACGTTACCAATGATCGGCTCCAGATGATCACAGACAGTCTCACGTTACCAATGATCGGCTTCAGGATGATCACAGTCTACATTACCAATGATCGGCTTCAGGATGATCACAGACAGTCACGTTACCAATGATCGGCTCCAGGATGATCACAGACAGTCTCACGTTACCAATGATCGGCTTCAGGATGATCACAGTCTCACTTACCAATGATGGCTCCAGGATGATCACAGACAGTCTCACGTTACCAATGATCGGCTCCAGGATGATCACAGACAGTCTCACGTTACCAATGATCGGCTCCAGGATGATCACAGACAGTCTCACGTTACCAATGATCGGCTCCAGGATGATCACAGACAGTCTCACGTTACCAATGATAGGCTCCAGGCTAAATCACAGACAGTCTCACGTTACCAATGATCGGCTCCAGGATGATCACAGACAGTCTCACGTTACCAGTGATCGGCTCCAGGATGATCACAGACAGTCTCACGTTACCAGTGATCGGCTCCAGGATGATCACAGACAGTCTCACGTTACCAGTGATCGGCCCAGGATGATCACAGACAGTCTCACGTTACCAGTGATCGGCTCCAGGATGATCACAGCAGTCTCACGTTATCAATGATCGCCCAGGATGATCACAGACAGTCTCACGTTACCAATGATCGGCCCAGGATGATCACAGACAGTCTCACGTTACAATGATCGGCCCAGGATGACCAGACCGTCTCACGTTACCAATGATCGGCTCCAGGATGATCACAGACAGTCTCACGTGTGATCGGCTCCAGGATGATCACAGACAGTTCCAGTATCGCCAGGATGATACAGGCTTCCAGGATGATCACAGACAGTCTCACGTTACACAGATCGGCCCCAGGATGATGACAGACAGTCTCACGTTAACAATGATCAGCTCCAGGATGATCACAGACAGTCTCACGTTACCAATGATCGGCTCCAGGATGATCACAGCTTCACGTTACCAGTGATCGGCTCCAGGATGATCACACGTCTCCGTTACCAATGATCGGCTCCAGGATGATCACAGACAGTCTCACGTTACCAATGATCGGCTCCAGGATATCAGACAGTCTCACGTTACCAATGATCGCTCCAGGATGATCACAGACAGTCTCATGTTACCATGATCGGCTCCAGGATGATCACAGACAGTCTCACGTTACCAATGATCGGCTCCAGGATGATCACAAGTCTCACGTTACCAATGATCGGCTCCAGGATGATCACAGACCGTCTCACGTTACCAATGATCGGCTCAGGATGATCACAGTCTCACGTTACCAATGATCGCTCCAGGATGATCACAGACAGTCTCACGTTACCAATGATCGGCTCAGGTGATCACAGTCGTCACGTTACCAATGATTGGCTCCAGGATGATCACAGACAGTCTCACGTTACCAATGATCGGCTCCAGGATGATCACAGACAGTCTCACGTTACCAATGATCGGCTCCAGGATGATCACAGTCTCACGTTACCAATGATCGGCTCCAGGATGATCACAGACAGTCTCATGTTACCAATGATCGGCTCCAGGATGATCACAGACCATTCACGTTACCAATGATCGGCTCCAGGATGATCACAGACAGTCTCACGTTACCAATGATCGGCTCCAGGATGATCACAGACAGTCTCACGTTACCAATGATCGGCTCCAGGATGATCACAGACAGTCTCACGTTACCATGATCGGCTCCAGGATGATCACAGACAGTCTCACGTTACCAATGATCGGCTCCAGGATGATCACAGACAGTCTCACGTTACCAATGATCGGCTCCAGGATGATCACAGACATCTCACGTTACCAATGATCGGCTCCAGGATGATCACAGACATCTCACGTTACCAATGATCGGCTCCAGGATGATCACAGACAGTCTCAACGTTACCAATGATCGGCTCCAGGATGTTCACAGTCTCACGTTACCAATGATCGGCTCCAGGATGATCACAGACAGTCTCACGTTACCAATGATCGCTCCAGATGATCACAGACAGTCTCACGTTACCATGATCGGCTCCAGGATGATCACAGTCTCACGTTACCAATGATCGGCTCCAGGATGATCACAGACAGTCTCAACGTTACCAATGATCGGCTCCAGGATGATCACAGACAGTCTCACGTTACCAATGATCGGCTCCAGATGATCACAGACAGTCTCACGTTACCAATGATCGGCTCCAGGATGATCACAGACAGTCTCACGTTACCAAGTGATCGGCTCCAGGATGATCACAGACATCTACGTTACCAATGATCGGCTCCAGGATGATCACAGACAGTCTCACGTTACCAATGATCGGCTCAGGATGATCAAGTCTCACATTACCAATGATGGCTCCAGGATGATCACGAAGTCTACGTTACCAATGATCGGCTCCAGGATGATCACAGACAGTCTCACGTTACCAATGATCGGCTCCAGGATGATCACAGACAGTCTCACTTACCAATGATCGGCTCCAGGATGATCACAGACAGTCTCAGTTACCAATGATCGGCTCCAGGATGATCACAGACCATCTCACGTTACCAATGATCGGCTCCAGGATGATCACAGACAGTCTCACGTTACCAATGATCGGCTCCAGGATGATCACAGACAGTCTCATGTTACCAGTGATCGGCTCCAGGATGATCACAGACATCTACGTTACCAATGATCGGCTCCAGGATGATCACAGACAGTCTCACGTTACCAATGATCGGCTCCAGGATGATCACAGACAGTCTCACTTACCATGATCGGCTCCAGGATGATCACAGACAGTCTCACGTTACCGATGATCGGCTCCAGGATGATCACAGACAGTCTCACTTACCAATGATCGGCTCTCAGGATGATCACAGACAGTCTCATGTTACCAGTGATCGGCTCCAGGATGATCACGACATCTCACGTTACCAATGATCGGCTCCAGGATGATCACAGACCATCTCACGTTACCAATGATCGGCTCCAGGATGATCACAGACAGTCTCAACGTTACCAGTGATCGGCTCCAGGATGATCACAGTCTCACGTTACCAATGATCGGCTCCAGGATGATCACAGACAGTCTCACGTTACCAATGATCAGCTCCATGATGATCACAGACAGTCTCAACGTTACCAGTGATCGGCTCCAGGATGATCACAGTCTCACGTTACCAATGATCGGCTCCAGGATGATCACAGACAGTTTAACGTTACCAATGATCGGCTCCAGGATGATCACAGACAGTCTCAACGTTACCAGTGATCGGCTCCAGGATGATCACAGTCTCACGTTACCAATGATCGGCTCCAGGATGATCACAGACCGTCTCACGTTACCAATGATCGGCTACAGGATGATCACAGACAGTCTCACGTTACCAATGATCGGCTCCAGGATGATCACAGACAGTCTCACGTTACCAATGATCGGCTCCAGGATGATCACAGACAGTCTCACGTTACCAATGATCGGCTCCAGGATGATCCAGACAGTCTCACGTTACCAATGATCGGCTCCAGATGATCTCAGACAGTCTCACGTTACCAATGATCGACTCCAGGATGATCACAGACAGTCTCACGTTACCAATGATCGGCTCCAGGTGATCACAGTCTCACGTTACCAATGATAGGCTCCAGGATGATCACAGACAGTCTCACGTTTCCAATGATCGACTCCAGGATGATCCACAGTCTCACGTTACCAATGATCAGCCCCAGGATGATCACAGACAGTCTCACGTTACCAATGAAAGCTCCAGGATAATCACAGACAGTCTCACGTTACCAATGATCGGCTCCAGGATGATCACAGACAGTCTCACGTTACCAATGATCGGCTCCAGGATGATCACAGACAGTCTCACGTTACCAATGATCGACTCCAGGATGATCACAGTCTCACGTTACCAATGATCGGCTCCAGGCTGATCACAGTCTCACGTTACCAATGATCGGCTCCAGGATGATCACAGTCTCACGTACCATGATCGGCTCCAGGCTGATCACAGTCACGTACATGATCGGCTCCAGGATGATCACAATCTCACGTTACCAATGATCGGCTCCAGGATGATCACAGTCTCACATTACCAATGATCGGCTCCAGGATGATCACAGACAGTCTCACGTTACCAATGATCGGCTCCAGGATGATCACAGACAGTCTCACGTTACCAATGATCGGCTTCAGGATGATCACAGTCTCACATTACCAATGATCGGCTCCAGGATGATCACAGTCTCACGTTACCAATGATCGGCTCCAGGATGATCACAGACAGTCTCACGTTACCAATGATCGGCTCCAGGATGATCACAGACAGTCTCACGTTACCAATGATAGGCTCCAGGCTGATCACAGACAGTCTCACGTTACCAATGATCGGCTCCAGGATGATCACAGACAGTCTCACGTTACCTGTGAGGACTGAGATAGAAGACGCCTGTGTGACGCTAATCTCTTACCAAGAAGTCACCACAAAGTCCCACTGTTATAAAAGACATGTACTGAAGATTATACAAAGTGCCAAAGACACATCACCTGGCCGAAAGAGAAATGGAGAACCATTTTGTGGACTCCTGAAAGTAAAATTGTTCTTTTTGGGTCCAAGCGCCGCAGACAGTTCATCAGACGACCCCCGAACTCTGCAGCCACAGTACAGTCTGCACACAGTGAAGCATGGTGGAAGCAACATGATATGGGCAGGTTTCTCTTACTATGGTGCCGGACCTATTTACCGCACACCAGGGATCATGGACCAGTCTGCAGATATTACAATACTTGAAGAGGTCATGTTGCTTCACGATGAAGAGATGTCCTTGAAATGACAAAGACAGTGACACTAAACACACCAGTAAACGAGCAAAATCTTGGTTCCAGTCCAACAAAATTGAGGTTATTGAGCGGCCGGCCCAATCCCCGGACCTTAATCAGATAGAAAACTTGTGGGGAGACATCAAAAATGATGTTTCTGAAGCAAATCCAAAACATTGTGGGCAGTAGTCCGAGCGTCCTGGGCTGGAATAACAGGTGACTGTGGCCAGACGATGGTGACTCTATGTAACATAGATGTGCGGCCGTTCTAAAAAACTGCAGGTAACATCTATCAGGTCAGTGATTTCACAGGACTGAGAAATCCTCAGAAAGGACCGTAAAGACGAATGCCGACACTGCTGACTGTTAGAACGGACAACGGTCGTTATTTGTTTCTCTTCATGTTGTGAATTAGTAATCCGTGCACAGTGTTCCCAATGCTGGATGTAACTGTGAGAATATTCTGTGATTATCTCGGGTTTGTTTCTATCTCCAGTCTCCTTACTGTAGTATACCGCAGCACGTGTGGAGGTGATGGGTCCTATGTGAGCCCAAATATAACCCAATATGGGGTAAAGCAGCCGCAGGGTTAACACCAGAGGTGCATTGTTCATATTAACCTTCTTTTATATGAAGCACACAAATCCTGGACGACCAGGAGACCCAAGGTCCCAGGTGTGGAGCTCAGGACCGGAGACCCAAGGTTCCAGGTGTGGAGCTCAGGACCTTCACATGAGGATAAAACCGGAGCTCTGAGTGGATAAAGGATGATGGCGAGCTCCTAGTGTCCTTGGAGTCATCAGTGAGATAAGCTCGTGTTACACAGAGAACACAGCAGTTGTGACGTTAGGTCTACCCTTGTTGGATGAAATCTGTACAGTATAACACGGCTCCCCATGATGGAGTCATGGTGGCCATGTCGTGAAAGTTTCTTGTAGCAGTCTGTCTTCGGGGTGGATTCTCTAAACTATACCCCTCTACCTTTTCACAGATGTCGCGGAAAAGACCGTCCAGTTTGGTGCGGCGGTCTGACAGTCAACAGGCAGTAAAATCTCCACCTGTTTTGGTAAGAACTAAGTTTCCACATCATCTTCGTTACCCAGTGACATCTTCATCAAGACCTGAACCCTTCCTTTCTGTGTCCACAGGACTCTCCAGATGGAAGCAGAGAGCCCATCGTCAAGCTGTCAGTAAGTGTTATTGTCCCGGCCTCTTCAGGACTTTCCTATACGTCCTGTCCGGCACTGGGTGCCACGTCGTTGGTTGCCACATTTCTTTGATGTTAGCAGGAGGGCCAGGAGAGCCCTCACTATGAGGAGGTCCTGTGTATGAAGAGAGGTCGTCTATGTGAGGTGTTGTGGCCTTTCTCCCATGTGAACTGTCTACTTCTAGCCCCTTCACTGGTTACAGCCATGTTTTATTCCTGGCTGTTTACCACGTGTATATGATGTTCCCGCAGAGTAAACTCGGCCAAGTTTTATTCCTCATGTTCTCCTCGTCTATTGTAGGTACACTTCACCCATGAGAGACAGAATCTAAAGTAAAATCCAGAAAATCACATTGTAGGATTTTTACATCATTAATTTGCATTTTATTGCATGAAATAAGTATTTGATCACCGACAAGCGAGAATCCTGCCTCTTACCGACCTGTTAGTTTTTCTGTAAGAAGCCTCCTACTCTGCCCTTATTACCGGGATTAATTGCACCTGTTGATCTCAGTACCTGTATAAAAGACACCTGTCTCAATCACACTCCAACCTCTCCACCATGGCCGAGACCAAAGAGCTAAGAAACTGCACAAGGCTGGGAGCTGTGATGGGCTACAGGACAATAGGCAAGCAGCTTGGTGAGAAGGCAACAGCTCTTGGCACAATTATTAGAAAATGGAAGAAACACAAGATGACTGTCAGTTTTTGTCTGGTCTGGGGCTCCATGCATGATCTCGCCTCGTGGGATAAGGATGATTCTGAGAAAGGTCAGGAATCAGCCCAGAACTACAAGGGAGGACCTGGTCAATGACCTGAAGAGAGCTGGGACTACAGTCTCAAACATTACCGTTAGTAACTCTACACTGTCATGGGTTAAAATCTTGCAGGGCACGCAAGGTCCCCCTCTCACACCAGCTCATGTCCAGGCCTGTTTAAAGTTTCCGCAATGACCATCTGGATGATCCAGAGGAAGCGTGGGGGAAGGTCACGTGGTCAGATGAGACCAAAATATAACTTTTTGCTATCAACTCCACTCGCTGTGTTTGGAGGAAGGAGTATGAACACAACCCCAAAAACACCGTCCCTACATGGTGGGGGAAACATCATACTTTGTTGGTGCTTTTCTGCAAAGGGCACAGAACGACTGCACCATATTGAAGGGAGGATGGATGGGGTCATGTATCGTGAGACTTTTGACCAACAACCTCCTTCCCCCTCAGTAAGAGCATTGAAGATGGGTCGTGGCTGGGTCTACCAGGATGACAATGACCCGAAACATACAGCCATTGCAGTTAAAGAGTGGCTCCGTAAGAAGCATTTCAAGGTCCTGGAGTGGCCTAGCAAGTTTCCAGACCTGGACCCAAAAGAAAATCTTTGGAGGTAGCTGAAACTCAGTGTTGTCCAGCGACAGCCCCGAAACCTGAAAGATCTGGAGAAGATCTGTATGGAGGAGGGGTCCAAAATCCCTGCTGCAGTGTGTGCAAACCTGGTCAAGAACTATGGAAAATGTCTGACCTCTGTAATTACAAACAAAGGTTTCTGTACCAAATATTAAAGGGAACTCGCCACCAGGTTTGTCTATGAGATACAGCCACCACCTTTCAGGCCTGATATACAGCATTCTATAATACTATATACCTGCCCCCAACCAGACCTGAGCGAGAAGAGAAGATGGGAGGCGCCGGACCAAGAACATTGACCCCCCTCGGATGGGACCGCCCTGCAGGTGAGTATAAGAAGTTATTTTTCTTGTCTTGCAGGTCGGGTTGGGGGCAGATATACAGAATTATAGAATGTATATCAGGCCCGAAAGGTGACGACCATATCTCCTATCAGCCAAACATGGTGACAGGTTCCCTTTAAGTTCTGTTTATCTCTATTGCATCAAATACTTATTTCATGCAATAAAAAGCAAACTAATTATGTAAAAATCATACAGTGTGATTTTCTATTTGTTTATCTTTAGATTCTGTCTCAGGTGAAGTGTACCAATGTTAGAAAATACAGACCTCTCCATTCTTTGTAGGTGGGAAAACTTGCAAAATCGACAGAGTATCACATACTTATTTTCCCCACTATATGTGATGTTTCCACAGAAGAAACTCTGCTCGTTTATCCAGTGTTCTAGGGATGTGATGTTCCCGTAGAGTGGCTCGCCAGGTTTATTCCAGGTGTTCTCTTAGTGGATGTGATGTTCCCTTAGAGTAGGCTCGACCATGTTTTATTCCCAGGTGTTCTCTAGGGATGTGATGTTCCCTTAGAGTAGGCTCGACCATGTTTTATTCCCAGGTGTTCTCTTAGTGGATGTGATGTTCCTTAGAGTAGGCTCGACCATGTTTTATTCCCAGGTGTTCTCCTAGGGATGTGATGTTCCCGTAGAGTAGGCTCGACCATGTTTTATTCCAGGTGTTCTCCTAGGGGATGTGATGTTCCCTTACAGTAGGCTCGGCCATGTTTTATTCCCAGGTGTTCTCCTAGGGGATGTGATGTTCCCGTAGAGTAGGCTCAGCATGTTTATCCTGGTTTATCCTCGTGGATGTGTTTCCACTGAATGATACGCATGTTTTCTTCGTGGATGTGAGTTCCGTAGTAGGCTGGCCATGTTTTATTCCAGGTATTATCATGGATGTGATGTTCCCTTAGAGTAGGCTCGGCCATGTTTTACTCCCAGGTGTTCTCCTTGTGAAATGTGATGTTCCTGTAGAGTAGGCTCTGCCATGTTTTATTTCCGGGTGTTCTCCTAGTGGACGTGATGTTCCCTATAGTAGGCTCGGCCATGTTTTATTTACGGGTGTTCTCCTAGTGGATGTGATGTTCCTGTTTAGTAGGCTTCTAGTGATGTGATGTTCCGTATAGTAGGCTCGGCCATGTTTTATTTCCGAGTGTTCTCCTAGTGAATGTGATGTTCCCATAGAGTATACTTGGCCATGTTTTATTTCTGGGTGTTCTCTTAGTGAATGTGATGTTCCCATAGAGTACGCTTGGACATGTTTTATTTCCAAGTGTTCTCTAGTGTATGTGATGTTCACATATAGTAGGCTTGGACATGTTTTATTTCCGAGTGTTCTCCTAGTGAATGCGATGTTCCCATAGAGTACGCTTGGCCATGTTTTATTTCCGGGTGTTCTCTTAGTGCATGTGATGTTCCCGTATAGTAGGCTCGGACATGTTTTATTTCGGATGTTCTCCTAGTGGATGTGATGTTCCCGTAGAGTAGGCTCAGCCTTGTTTTATCTGGTGTTTTGTATTTGATGTTCCACACAGTAAGCTCGGCCTGTGTTTTCTTCCTGGTGTTCTTCTCGTGATGTGAATCTGCGAGTAGGCTCGCCATTTTTATTCCTGGGTGTTACTGCTGTATGTATTCTCTGGTGTTCTCGTATGTATATGTGATGTTCCATAGAGTAGGCTCGGCATGTTTTATTCCTGGTGTTCTTGTATATTTGATGTTCCCACACAGTAAGCTCGGCCTTGTTTTCTTCCTGGGTGTCTTCTCGTGGATGTGATATTCCTGCAGAGTAGCTCGGCATGTTTATTCCTGGGTGTTTACTGCATGTATGTATTCTCTGGTGTTCTCGTATCGTTATGTGATGTTCCGTAGAGTAGGCTCAGCCTTGTTTTATTCCTGGGTGTTCTTGTATATTTGATGTTCCCACACAGTAAGCTCGGCCTTGTTTTCTTCCTGGGTGTTCTTCTCGTGGATGTGATATTCCTGCAGAGTAGGCTCGGCCATGTTTTATTCCTGGGTGTTTACTGCATGTATGTATTCTTGGTGTTCTCGTATCGTATATGTGATGTTCCCATAGAGTAGGCTCGGCCATGTTTTATTCCTGGGTGTTCTTGTATATTTGATGTTCCCACACAGTAAGCTCGGCCTTGTTTTCTTCCTGGGTGTTCTTCTCGTGGATGTGATATTCCTGCAGAGTAGGCTCGGCCATGTTTTATTCCTGGGTGTTTACTGCATGTATGTATTCTCTGGTGTTCTCGTATCGTATATGTGATGTTCCCGTAGAGTAGTCTCAGCCTTGTTTTATTCCTGGGTGTTCTTGTATATTTGATGTTCCCACACAGTAAGCTCGGCCTTGTTTTCTTCCTGGGTGTTCTTCTCGTGGATGTGATATTCCTGCAGAGTAGGCTCGGCCATGTTTTATTCCTGGGTGTTTACTGCATGTATGTATTCTCTGGTGTTCTCGTATCGTATATGTGATGTTCCCATAGAGTAGGCTCGGCCATGTTTTATTCCCGGCTGTTCTTCTCGTGGATGTGATCTTCCTGTAGAGTAGGCTTGGCAATGTTTTATTTCCAGGTATTCTCCTAGTGGATGTGATGTTCCCGTAGAGTAGTTTCCGCCATGTTTTATTTCTGGGTGTTCTCCTAGTGGATGTGATGTTCCTGTAGAGTAGGCTCGCCATGTTTTATTCCGGTGTTCTCCTAGTGAATGTGATGTTCCTCCAGAGTAGGCTCGCCATGTTTTATTCCCGGCTGTTCTCCTCGTGAATGTGATGCTCCTCCAGAGTAGGCTCTGCCATGTTTTATTTCCAGGTATTCTCCTCGTGGATGTGATGTTCCCATAGAGTAGTTTCCGCCATGTTTTATTTCCAGGTATTCTCCTAGTGGATGTGATGTTCCCGTAGAGTAGTTTCCGCCATGTTTTATTTCCAGGTATTCTCCTAGTGGATGTGATGTTCCCGTAGAGTAGTTTTCGCCATGTTTTATTCCCGGCTGTTCTCCTCGTGGATGTGATGTTCCTCCAGAGTAGGCTCGACCATGTTTGATTTCTGGGTGTTCTCCTAGTGGATGTGATGTTCCTGTAGAGTAGGCTCTGCCATGTTTTATTCCCGGCTGTTCTCCTCGTGAATGTGATGTTCCTCCAGAGTAGGCTCGGCTATGTTTGATTTCTGGGTGTTTACCGTGTGTGTGTGATGTTTCCACAGAGTAAGCTCAGTTCTGTTGGACTTAAAGGAATCAGCAACTCGAGCTCCAACAATGACGTCAGCGCTGAGGACTTCCATGGAAATTATGCCTTTGAGGGCATTGGTGATGATGACTTGTGAATATGTCTCCGTCCAGGAGTTGCCTTTATTGAGACATTTGCCTCCATCGTGATTCTCAGCGAGGTCAAGGCTTCATCTCAGACAAGGGAGACGGGCTCTCCACCAGCAGAATATAAGAGGGAGCTCTCCTGCGCTGGGGCCCTCAATGCCGACACTAATACTCATATGTAGCGCTCAGCTTGCACTTATAATTCAGAAATTTGCACAGAGTGGGGGCCAAACCCCAATATTTCCAATGAATTTAACCCCTTACCTGCTAGCTGTGCTGCTCAGTGAGTGAATGTTGGATTAGCAATATTCCATATATAACCCCAGGACCATAAGGGTTAATATTTCTAGCTATACGCTCACTCATATCTTATGTTATCGTCCTTCAAAGTCATGGTGCCAAAATTCTGACCAAATGAACTTAAGAGCCAGCAGTCAGCGGAAGCCGGATCTGCAGAGAGCGTGTGCCAATGCCATGACATGTGTCATAAGCTTCTTTATGCCAGCTGCAGACGCCGTCGCATTGTATGATGGCTCCAGCCACGTGACGGGATAGTGACCGTATGTGGAGAATGTGAGGGTGGCATGTTGTGCGTCACGTGTGCCGGTGCATGCGTCGTCCGCCTCCTGAGCCCCGCCTTAGGATTAGCTGACCGTGTATATATATATATATATATACTGCTGATTGGTGAGGAGTAGATGCCTCTCACATTACCAGCCGCTTGTACTTTGCCGTTTACATATTGAGCCGATCGATTATCTTCCAATAATAAATTACTTGTTTACATTAAAGCTTCACCGCGTCTCCTTGTGTCCACCCTGCACGTCAATCACCGCCACCCACCAGCACCTTCACCATCTGCTGGATACAAGATGTTTCTGCCCAGAGAAGTCCACATCCTCTGCTCTGAATTCACATGGGTTCTTGGTCTGCATTCAATCTGACTTGTGACAAACTAAGTGTGACTTCTCCGACCAGGGCTGAATAGTATACATGTTCCTCAGAAGCCATGGGGTGAAGTCTGCTGCCACCAAGGACACCTATGCATTGTGCTGAAGAGTTCTGGGGCGCTTCTCTAAATTCCAACCCAAGTCTTTTTTGGGGGGGGGGGAAGTCCTCTCCGCTTAGCATATCCCTCAGGTTGTCCGGGTGGCCATGCTCCAGCTTCTCGTGCTAGGAGAGGCTAGCTGCCTTTTGGTTTGTGATCCCGGCCTTTAGCAGGGACGCTTCTTCTAATTCCAGAAGCAGGGGTGACCGCCTTAGTCTTTTGTACCTTGCACTAAAGGATGCCAGCGAGTCGCACTCTTTTAGGCTTTTACAGACAGTAAATCATTTGTCACATCTTGGACCATAGATCAGATACACCGGGACTTACGCTTCCAGAAGCCCGTGGTTAGGTCACCTTGTATCCTCTTAACCATATGACCTGCTCGCTAGTAGGCTTAATTTTTAATGGATCCCTCAGAAAGTCTTCTCTTGCAGATGTACCATCCCTGGGAGGGTGCCAGTTTAAAGGCAGTGAGTGCCTGATGAAGCGCCCCTGATGAAGCTCCCCTTGAGGCGGCCAGTTCTTGGGTTCAGCCCTCATGCGACCTTTCTTTCCAAGGTGATTTGCACCTTATTCGAGTCTTTTCTACCTGGAGTCCTAAATGGCGGGGTGTGAGAACACTGAGAACACTAGCAGTATTTAGCTCTTCTGGAGATTGCCTGACTGTTTATAGACTCCTGACCATGGAAATCTATACAAACTAAAGGCACATCCCAAAAAGTAGGTGCCACGGCCCTAGATGTTCCAAACACTAAAGCATAGGTTTCCTAAATGCAGGAGTACGGCTCCCCTTTTGGGGCTTTGCCTGGATTATTGAGGTCTGCTGGCAGATAAGAGGTGGTACCGTAGAGATAGGACCCTCTTAACGACACCTTGTCGCTGTGTGAGGCTTTTACACTTTTTTTTCCTATTTTAATTACATGTACTGTTACTGTTTCCTTACTGCAGGAGATTTGCTCATTTGTTTTTAGACTACATATTGACAAATCCCCCAGCTCAGATGGCATTCATCCACGGATACTGAGGGAGCTGAGCTCAGTAACTGACAGACCGCTGTATCTCATATTCTTAGACTCTCTGGTAACAGGGTCAGAGCCGCAGGATTGAAGGCTTATGTCGTACCGATATATAAGAAAGGTAAGAAGGTGGATCCAGGTAACTACCGTGTGAGCCTGACACCAGTGGTGTGACACATATGAGGGCATTATAAGAGATGACTGCAGAGATATATTACCGAGGATAATATAACTGACAACCAGCATGGATTCATGAAGGATAAGTCGTGTCTAACATGTCGGGTTTCTATGAGGAGGTGAGTGCAGATCTGGAGGTTAGTAATGCGGCTGATGGGATTTATCTGGACTTTACAAAGACATTTGATTGTACCATATAACAGCCTTATACTGAAGCTACAGAAGCCGGGACTGGGGGAAACTATTGCATATACTCAACCCAAGTATAAGCGAGACACCTAATGTTAACAGAAAAAAACTGGGAAAACGTATTGACTCGAGTATAAATCTGGTATGCATTGTCCCTCATCCCCATCCTGGCAGACACGACCCCCTCATCCCTATCCTGGTATGCATGGCTCTTCATCCCTATCCTGGTATGCATGGTTCCCCATCCCTATTCTGCTATGCATGGCTCCTCATCCCTATCCTGGTATGCATGGTTGCACATCCCTATCCTGGTATGCATGGCTCCTACATCCCCAGTCTGGTATGCACGGCCTCTTCATCTCCATTCTGGTATGCATGGCTCTTCATCCTATCCTGGTATGCATGGCTCCTCATCCCTATCCTGGTATGCATGGTTCCACATCCCTATCCTGGTCTGCACGGCTCCTTATCACCATCCTAGTCTGCATGGTTCCTCATCCCTATCCTGGTATGCATGGCTCCTACATCCCCAGTCTGGTATGCACGGCCTCTTCATCTCCATTCTGGTACTGTATATATGGCTCTTCATCCCTATCCTAGTCTGCATGGTTCCTCATCCCTATCCTGGTATGCATGGCTCCTACATCCCCAGTCTGGTATGCACGGCCTCTTCATCTCCATTCTTGTACTGTATATATGGCTCTTCATCCCTATTCTGGTATGCATGGATCTTCATCCCTATCCTAGTCTGCATGGTTCCTCATCTCTATCCTGGTGTGCATGGCTCCTCATCCCTATGGTGGTATGCATGGCTTCTACATCCCTATCCTGGTATGCATGGCTCCTACATCTCTATCCTGGTATGCATGGCTCCTACATCTCTTTCCTGGTATGCATGGCTCCTCATCCCTAACCTGGCATGCATGGCTCCTCATCCCTACCCTGGTACGCACGGCTCCTACATCTCTATCCTGGCATGCATGGCTCCTACATCCCTATCCTGGTATGCATGGCTCCTCATCCCTATCCTGGTATGCATGGTTCCACATCCCTATCCTGGTCTGCACGGCTCCTTATCACCATCCTAGTCTGCATGGCTCCTCATCCCTATCCTGGTATGCATGGTTCCACATCCCTATCCTGGTCTGCACGGCTCCTTATCACCATCCTAGTCTGCATGGTTCCTCATCCCTATCCTGGTATGCATGGCTCCTACATCCCCAGTCTGGTATGCACGGCCTCTTCATCTCCATTCTGGTACTGTATATATGGCTCTTCATCCCTATCCTAGTCTGCATGGTTCCTCATCCCTATCCTGGTATGCATGGCTCCTACATCCCCAGTCTGGTATGCACGGCCTCTTCATCTCCATTCTGGTACTGTATATATGGCTCTTCATCCCTATCCTAGTCTGCATGGTTCCTCATCCCTATCCTGGTATGCATGGCTCCTACATCCCCAGTCTGGTATGCACGGCCTCTTCATCTCCATTCTTGTACTGTATATATGGCTCTTCATCCCTATTCTGGTATGCATGGCTCTTCATCCCTATCCTAGTCTGCATGGTTCCTCATCTCTATCCTGGTGTGCATGGCTCCTCATCCCTATGGTGGTATGCATGGCTCCTACATCCCTATCCTGGTATGCATGGCTCCTACATCTCTATCCTGGTATGCATGGCTCCTACATCTCTTTCCTGGTATGCATGGCTCCTCATATCCTGGTATGCATGGCTCCTCATCCCTAACCTGGCATGCATGGCTCCTCATCCCTACCCTGGTACGCACGGCTCCTACATCTCTATCCTGGCATGCATGGCTCCTACATCCCTATCCTGGTATGCATGGCTCCTACATCTCTATCCTGGTATGCATGGCTCCTACATCTCTTTCCTGGTATGCATGGCTCCTCATCCCTAACCTGGCATGCATGGCTCCTCATCCCTACCCTGGTATGCATGGCTCCTCATCCCTAACCTGGTATGCAAGGCCCCAGCAGAAAAACGTAAAAAAAATAAATAAAATAAACCGTCCTACTTACTGTTCCTATTCTCCCTCGCAGCATCTTGTTCTGGTGCTAGCAGCTGTATTGGCCGGGATCAAGTGTCCCGCTACTTAAAAGGAACCTGTCAGCAGGATTGTGCACAGTGACCTACACACAGTGTCAGGTTGGAGCCGTTATACTGAATCAAATGACACCTGCTGATGAAATCCATCTTGTGGCTGTTTCTTAATCATTATTTTCAGTTTTGTGTTAATGATCTGCTCGTGTCCTAAGACGGGGGTCATGTGTGTGGTGCTCTGATTAGCTATTCATAATGCAGACTGCTGACAGGTCACTGATTCCTCACTGACCCGCCCCCTAATTTGCATAATTAATTTGTATATACTTAAAAAAAAAAACTTCTGCAGGCAGGTGCCGGCCGTATCACCTGCTCTGCTGCAAAATCGCATGTTTTGTGTGCCAGTAACACCTTTTATTCAGGTTATTCAG
>JARQOD010012566.1:0-19103 GCA_033576555.1 Oophaga sylvatica | reverse complement strand
CCACAAGTGCCCCCATTTGGGAAACTAGCCCCCTAAAACTTATCTAGTTTTTTGGTGAGCAATTTAAACCCCCCCAAATTTTGCTTCACACAATTTTAAAAAACGTAAGCCTTAAAATTTTTAAAAAAAATTCATTTTTTTCCCAAAAAACAAAATTTTTTTTTTTCACCCCCTTTTTTTAAAATTTTCCCCAAAAAGGGAACCCAAAACCCAAAAAAGTTATTGTGCAATTTGCCTGAGCCCCTGACCCCCCAAAATGGGGGAATTTCCCCTTTTTGGGGGTCATGCCAGTTTTTTGGAAGGGAAGGAATTCCCTTTTTGGTTTTTTTCAATGAAAAAATTGCGGAAAATGCCTCCCCGTGTTTGGGAGCTCCAAAATACCCAAAACAGTTAAACCCCCCCCACAAATGACACCTTTTGGGGAAACGGGGACCCCAAAAGGAAACTTATCTAGTTGGGGGTGGCATTTTAAAACCCCAAAGTGCTTCCGGGGAAGTTTTTAACGACCCGGGGTAAAAATAAAAAATCCTTTTTTTTTTTTTTACAAAAATTTTTTTTTTTCCCCCCCCCAAAAATTTTTTTTCACAAGGGTAACGGGAAAAAATTTTTGGACCCCAAAAATTTTGTTGTCCAATTTGTCCTGAGTACCTGATACCCAAATTGGGAGTAAACTACTGTATTGGGCCCGTCGGGGTGGGGAAGGGAAAAAATTTGACTTTTGGGTTTTTGCAGTTTTTTATGGAAGGGCCCCTGGGGAGTCAGTCGCATTTGGAGCCCCCCGATGAATCTAAACAGGGGAAAACCCCCCACAAGTGACCCTTTGGGGGGAAAATAAAACCCACAAAGGAATTATTAAGGGGGTGGGAGCATTTTAAAAACCCAAGGGGCTTCCAGAAGTTTTTAACGCCCCGAAAAATAAAAAATTCCTTTTTTTTTTTTAAAAAAAGGGGTTTTTTTCGCCCCCCAATTTTTTATTTTCAAAGGGAAAACAGGAAAATTTTGGAAAACCCCAAAAGTTGGTTCCCCAATTTGTCCTGATACGCTTTTTCCCAATTTTATTGGGAAAAAAATTAATGTTTGGGCCCCCTTTTCCGGGGTCAAAGGGAAGTAGTGACTTTTGGGTTTTGCAGACTTTGGGGGAATGGTGGGGGGAGTCATGACGTTTTTGGAGTCCCCAAAATTGATCTAAACAGTGGAAACCCCCCAAAGGGGAAAACCCCTTTTTGGAAAAAAAGCCCCCAAAAGGAACTTATCTGGGGGTTTGGTGACACTTTAACCCCCAAAAAGTTTTAAAAGGGGTTTTATAACGTACACCCCAAAAAAAAAAAAATCCTTTTTTTTTTTACAAAAATGTTTTTTTTGCCCCCCCAAAATTTTATTTTACAAGGGTAACAGGGGAAAATTTGGACCCCAAAAGTTGTTGTCCAATTTCCCCGATTTGGGTACCCTTTTTGGGGGGAAAACTTTTTTGGGGGGCACCGGGGCTCGGAAAGGGAAGTATGACTTTTGGATTGAGAATTTGTTGGAAAAGGCGGGGCGTCATTTTTCCCCTTTGGAGAGCCCCCCGGCCCTCCCAAAAAACCCCCCCAAAAGGGCCCCATTTTGGAAAAAAAACCCCCCAAGGAAATTATTAGGTGTGGGAGGCTATAACCCCCCAAATTTAAAAGAAGTTTTATAACATACAACTAAAACAAAAAATCATTTTTTTTTTACAAAAATGTTTTTTTTGCCCATTTTTTATTTTCCAAGGGGAACAGAGAAAAGGCAAATTTCACAATAATTTTTTTTCCAGAGAGCTGATACCCCTTTTGGGGAGTAACTACTTTTTGGCGCATGGCAAGAGCCCCGAGTGAAGGGGCACCCCTTTGACTTTTTTAAGAGATTGGGGAATTGGACAACGCCAGGGTTAATTTTTGGGGAGCCCCGATGTGCCTAAAAAGCAAAAACCCCCCAATTCAAAAACCCAAACCCAAAAACCCCAAACCCCCCAACCCTTTCCCAACCCAAAACCCCAAAACCCAACCAAAAAACAACCCCAACCGTAATCCCAACCCTATCCAAAAACCAACGTTGGCCAACCCTACCCAACTTTAGCCGAACCCTAACCCTAACAAAATGGAAATAATTACTTTTTTTTAATTTATTATTTTTCCCAACTAAGGGGTGAAAAGGGGGGTTTGATTTACTTTTTTAAAAGCGGGTTTTTATGATGGCAGCTGTCAGCTAAAAGACGCTTTTTATTGCAAAAAATAGTTTTTTTTGCATCACCACTTTTGAGAGCTTTAATTTTTGCATATTTTGGCCCACAGAGTCATGTGAGGTCTTTTTTTTTGCGGTACGAGTTGACGTTTCTATTGGTACCATTTTTGAGCATGTGACATTTTTTTGATCGCTTTTTATTTCGATTTTTTGGGAGGTTAGAATGAACAAAAATCAGCAATTCATGAATTTCTTTTGGGGGAGGCGTTTGTACCGTTCCGCGTGTGGTAAAATTGATAAAGCAGTTTTATTCTTCGGGTCAGTACGATTACGGTGATATTCATTTATATCATTTTTTTATGTTTTGGTGCTTTTATAGCATGAAAACAATTTTATATAAAAAATTATTATTTTTGCATCGCTTTATTCTGCGAGCTATAACTTTTTTATTTTTTTGCTGATGATGCTGTATGACGGCTCGTTTTTTGCGGGACAAGATGACGTTTTCAGCGGTACCATGTTTATTTATATCGGTCTTTTTGATCGCGTGTTATTACACTTTTTGTTCAGCGGTATGATGATAAAGCATTGATTTTTTGATTCGTTTTCTTTTTTTTTTTAAGGGGTTCATTAAAGGGGTTAACTAGTGGACAGTTTTATAGGGGGGTCGTTACGGACGCGGGCGATACCAAATATGTGTACTTTTATTGTTTTGTTTTTTTTTATTTACAGGAAAGAATGAATTTATTGGGGAATATTTTTTTTTTTTTTTATGATTTTTTTTACCACTTTTTATTTTTATTTTTTTTACTTTTATACTTTGTACCAGGGTGGGACATCACTGTATTTTAGCAGATCGCTGGTGTGACAGTGTGCACAGCACTCTGTCACACCAGCGATCGCTCTGGCATCGCTGCAGGCTTCTCAGTGCCTGCTCTCAGCAGGCACTGAGGAAGCCGCCCTCCTGCAGGACCCCGGCGCCTTTCTTGGATCCGGGGACCTGGAGGGAGGACGGGACCCTCGGAACAGCGCGACACATCGCGCTGCTCTGAGGGTCTCAGGGGAGCGCGCAGGGAGCCCCCTGCCTGCGCGATCCCCCCCTGTGCCCCGGTACACCGCGATCATGTTTGATCGCGGTGTGCCAGGGGTTAATGTGCGGGAGCGGTCCGTGACCGCTCCTGACACACAGTCAAGGGTGTCAGCTGTGATAATCAGCTGACACCGGCGGCGATCAGCTGCGCTCCCGCCGGGAGCGCAGCTGATCGCCCATGACGTACTATTCCGTCCATGGGAATAAGGTCCAGGGTCACATGGACGGAATAGTACGTCTGATGGCAGAGAGGGGTTTAAACATGTTTGAACTTGCTTGGGTCACTGCCCTTTTTCCTGCACAGCGTGGCACGGCTGCATCACAGCTCTTACTAAAGGAAGGAGGTTGTTGGCCAAAAACTTGCGATAGATGGACCCCATCCATCCTCCCTTCAATATGGTCGTCCTGTCCCTTGCAGAAGAGCATTCCCAAAGTTTTCCCCACCATGCTTCACAGTTGGGACGGTGTTTCTTGAGGTTGTACTCATTCTTTTTCTTCATCCAAAGATAGCGAATGGATGTTGATACCAAAAAGTTCTATTTTGGTCTCATCTGACCAAATGACCTCCTCCCATGGCTCCTCAGGATCGTCCAGATGGTCATTGGAAACTTCAAAGGGGAATGGACATGTGCTGGCATTGACAAGGGGAACCTTGCGTTCCTTGCAGGATTTTAATCCATGATGGCGTAGTGTGTTACTAACGGTAATGTTTGGACTGTGGTCCCAGCTCTCTGCAGGTCATTGACCAGGTCCTCCCGTGTAGTTCTGGTCTGATTCCTGACCTTTCTCACAATCCTTTCCCACGTGGCAAGATCTTGCACGGAGCCAAAGAAAGAGGAAGATTGACAGTCATCTTGTGTTTCTTCAGTTTCCTAATAATTGTGCCAACAGTTGTCACCTTCTCACCGAGCTGCTTGCCAAGTGTCCTGTAGCCCATCCCAGCCTTGTGCTGGTCTACAGTTTTGTCCTTAGACAGCTCTTTGGTCTTGGCCATGGTGGAGAGGTTGGAGTATCATTGAGTGTGTGGACAGGTGTTTTTTTATACAGGTAACGATTCAAACAGGAGCAATTAATACAGGTAATAAGTGCAGCGTAGGGGGGCTTCTTAAAGAAATACTAACAGGTCTGTGAGAGCCAGAATTCTTGTGGTTGGTCGGTGATCAAATACATATTTCATGGAATAAAAAAGCAAAATAATTATGTAAAAATCATAAAATGTGATTTTTTTTTTTTTGTATTTTATTTTTAGATTCTGTTTCTCACAGTTGAATTGTACCCACAATAAAACTTACAGACCGCTCCGTTCTTTTTATTAGGGAATGTTCACACATATGCAGTTGCAGCACATTTTTCTGCACCAAAGATGAGAGTGTTGGCAAAAAAACACTGTGTACAAGATGTGCTTTTTTGGCACTTTTTTTATGCATTTTCGCATTGTCTTAATTTGAGCTGTTTTTACATTCTTGTGACTGGTGCAAAAAAACAAAAAAAAAACGCTACAAAAATGCTGAAAAAATTTTTAAAATTTATGCTGCATAAGAATTTAGTAATGTCATTCAGTTACTTCTGTAAAACACTGCATTTTATGCACAAACTACACCGCGTAAAATTCTAAGCAAAACGTATGCCCTCTGTGAACATATCCATAGACAGAAACAAAACACAGACGGTTTTTGATGCATTTTGAGGTGCATTACTTTAGTCAAAGCCAGAAATGGATCTTTCAGGAACACGCGGCACAAACCATTTTCTTTGAACCAAATCACAGTTCTGGCTGAAAAAAACTGCATTGAAAACTACCACACAAAAAAAAAGGCATGTGTGATTCTTTACATCTTTGCACATTCATATTAAATATAAAATAGCCCCCTTTGTCGCCTCATTTGCCTCTGAGTCGGTACGGAAGCCTGTTAGATCTGCTATAGACAGGATCTAATAGGTCGGCTGTTAGCAGAATGTCAGGCTTAGATAAAGCACAAGTAGTACAGTGGATGCAGCATTATTGATGTGAGCTAAGGATCATATGTAGTGATGAGCGAGCATCGGGGTGTGCTTTGATAGGCGGTTGCTCGAGTTTCCTGTTCTGCATGTTTTGTGGCTGTTAGACAGCCAATAAACATGCAAGGATTGCCTGTCATACACGGTAATGCCATAGCCATGTTGTTTACAGGCATTACTGTGATTGGCTGGCTGCATCGTATCATCGGGTCTTATATAAGACCCGGTGATGTGATTACTCGGCGCACTCTCTTGCTGGCAGCAGTTCAGGAAGAGTCGATCCAGGAGGGAGAGCTTAGATGTTTGTTATTATAGTAGTACTTGTATACCACTGTTTCACCATTAAAATAAAAGTCCTTTTCTGGGTTACATTCTGTCCTTTCTCTAGTAAAACCGCAGTTACCTGAATTCAGTGTAGTGATAGCTGGTGGAGGAGGATACTTTTGGATTAAGGCAGGGTTTATTGCCTTACGGTCCTTTTATAGGTAGTGTGAGGCAGTGACTGGTGTCACAGGTAGGAGTCGCTGTGTGTTCTCCCCAGGCTGTGCACAGAGGCGTATGAAGGCCATAGGAGTGCATGGCAGTCACGGGCGTAGCTGTAATGGCAATGGTGAAGCAGTGACCGATGTCACATGTAGGGGTCACTCTGTGTTCTCCCAGGCTGTGCACAGAGGCGTATGAAGGCCATAGGAGTGCATGGCAGTCACGAGCGTAGCTGTAATGGCAATGGTGAAGCAGTGACCGATGTCACATGTAGGGGTCACTCTGTGTTCTCCCCAGGATGTGCACAGAGGCGTATGAAGGCCATAGGAGTGCATGGCAGTCACAAGCGTAGCTGTGATTGCAATGGTGAAGCAGTGACCGATGTCACATGTAGGGGTCACTGTGTGTTCTCCCCAGGATGTGCACAGAGGCGTATGAAGGCCATAGGAGTGCATGGCATGTCACAAGCGTAGCTGTAATGGCAATGGTGAAGCAGTGACCGATTGTCACATGTAGGGGTCACTCTGTGTTCTCCCCAGGATGTGCACAGAGGCGTATGAAGGCCATAGGAGTGCATGGCAGTCACAAGCGTAGCTGTGATTGCAATGGTGAAGCAGTGACCGATGTCACATGTAGGGGTCACTGTGTGTTCTCCCCAGGATGTGCACAGAGGCGTATGAAGGCCATAGGAGTGCATGGCAGTCACAAGCGTAGCTGTGATTGCAATGGTTGAAGCAGTGACCGGTATCACATGTAGGGGTCACTCTGTGTTCTCCCCAGGCTGTGCACAGAGGCGTATGAAGGCCATAGGAGTGCATGGCAGTCACGGGCGTAGCTGTAATGGCAATGGTGAAGCAGTGACCGATGTCACATGTAGGGGTCACTCTGTGTTCTCCCCAGGATGTGCACGGAGGCGTATGAAGGCCATAGGAGTGCATGGCAGTCACAAGCGTAGCTGTGATTGCAATGGTGAAGCAGTGACCGGTATCACATGTAGGGGTCACTCTGTGTTCTCCCCAGGCTGTGCACAGAGGCGTATGAAGGCCATAGGAGTGCATGGCAGTCACGGGCGTAGCTGTAATGGCAATGGTGAAGCAGTGACCGATGTCACATGTAGGGGTCACTCTGTGTTCTCCCCAGGCTGTGCACAGAGGCGTATGAAGGCTATAGGAGTGCATGCAGTCACAAGCGTAGCTGTGATTGCAATGTTGAAGCAGTGACCGGTATCACATGTAGGGGTCACTCTGTGTTCTCCCCCAGGATGTGCACAGAGGCGTATGAAGGCCATAGGAGTGCATGGCAGTCACAAGCGTAGCTGTGATTGCAATGGTGAAGCAGTGACCGGTATCACATGTAGGGGTCACTCTGTGTTCTCCCCAGGCTGTGCACAGAGGCGTATGAAGGCCATAGGAGTGCATGGCAGTCACAAGCGTAGCTGTAATGGCAATGGTGAAGCAGTGACCAGTATCACATGTAGGGGTCACTCTGTGTTCTCCCCAGGATGTGCACAGAGGCGTATGAAGGCCATAGGAGTGCATGGCAGTCACAAGCGTAGCTGTAATGGCAATGGTGAAGCAGTGACCGATGTCACATGTAGGGGTCACTCTGTGTTCTCCCCAGGATGTGCACAGAGGCGTATGAAGGCCATAGGAGTGCATGGCAGTCACAAGCGTTAGCTGTGATTGCAATGGTGAAGCAGTGACCGGTATCACATGTAGGGGTCACTCTGTGTTCTCCCCAGGATGTGCACAGAGGCGTATGAAGGCCATAGGAGTGCATGGCAGTCACAAGCGTAGCTGTGATTGCAATGGTGAAGCAGTGACCGGTATCACATGTAGGGGTCACTCTGTGTTCTCCCCAGGATGTGCACAGAGGCGTATGAAGGCCATAGGAGTGCATGGCAGTCAGGGGCGTAGCTGTGATTGCAATGGTGAAGCAGAGACCGGTATCACAGGTAGGGGTCACTGTGTGTTCTCCCCAGGCTGTGCACAGAGGCGTATGAAGGCCATAGGAGTGCATGGCAGTCACAAGCATAGCTGTAATGGCAATGGTGAAGCAGTGACCGGTATCACATGTAGGAGTCGCTGTGTGTTCTCCCCAGGCTGTGCACAGAGGCGTATGAAGGCCATAGGAGTGCATGGCAGTCACGGGCATAGCTGTAATGGCAATGGTGAAGCAGTGACCGATGTCACATGTAGGGGTCACTCTGTGTTCTCCCCAGGATGTGCACAGAGGCGTATGAAGGCCATAGGAGTGCATGGCAGTCACAAGCGTAGCTGTGATTGCAATGGTGAAGCAGTGACCGGTATCACATGTAGGGTCACTGTGTGTTCTCCCCAGGCTGTGCACAGAGGCGTATGAAGGCCATAGGAGTGCATGGCAGTCACAAGCGTAGCTGTGATTGCAATGGTGAAGCAGTGACCGATGTCACATGTAGGGGTCACTCTGTGTTCTCCCCAGGCTGTGCACGGAGGCGTATGAAGGCCATAGGAGTGCATGGCAGTCACAAGCGTAGCTGTGATTGCAATGGTGAAGCAGTGACCGGTATCACATGTAGGGGTCACTCTGTTCTCCCCAGGCTGTGCACAGAGGCGTATGAAGGCCATAGGAGTGCATGGCAGTCACGAGTGTAGCTGTGATTGCAATGGTGAAGCAGTGACCGGTATCACATGTAGGGGTCGCTGTGTTTCTCCCCGGGATGTGCACGGAGGTGTATGAAGGCCATAGGAGTGCATGGCAGTCACGAGCGTAGCTGTGATTGCAATGGTGAAGCAGTGACCGGTGTCACATGTAGGGGTCACTGTGTGTTCTCCCCGGGATGTGCACGGAGGTGTATGAAGGCCATAGGAGTGCATGGCAGTCACGAGCGTAGCTGTGATTGCAATGGTGAAGCAGTGACCGGTGTCACATGTAGGGGTCGCTGTGTGTTCTCCCCGGGATGTGCACGGAGATGTATGAAGGCCATAGGGGTGCATGGCAGTCAGGGGCGTAGCTGTGATTGCAATGGTGAAGCAGAGACCGGTATCGCAGGTAGGGGTCACTGTGTGTTTCTCCCCGGGATGTGCACATATGAAGGCCATAGGAGTGCATGGCAGTCAGGGGCGTAGCTGTAATGGCAATGGTGAAGCAGTGACCGATGTCACATGTAGGGGTCACTCTGTGTTCTCCCCAGGATGTGCACGGAGGTGTATGAAGGTCATAGGAGTGCATGGCAGTCACGAGCGTAGCTGTAATGGCAATGGTGAAGCAGTGACCGATGTCACATGTAGGGGTCACTCTGTGTTCTCCCCAGGATGTGCACGGAGGTGTATGAAGGTCATAGGAGTGCATGGCAGTCACGAGCGTAGCTGTAATGGCAATGGTGAAGCAGTGACCGATGTCACATGTAGGGGTCACTGTGTGTTCTCCCCGGGATGTGCACGTATGAAGGCCATAGGAGTGCATGGCAGTCAGGGGCGTAGCGGTGACTGCAATGCAGACTAAAAAATAAGTGTTAGTCTTGGACATGTTAGTGTCCAAGGCAGATGTAGGGAAAACGTGCTCTGGATGTTGTGTTGTGATACAGACTGCAGGATGGTAGTCGTGCAGTCCGTTTTATTCCAGGTCCGGGTTTTCCATGTGGCTGAAGGCCTTTGTTAAAAGCCCTGCAGGAAAGGGTATGAGTGTGTCAGGGCCAATTTCAGTTTGGCAGGTGAGAGTGCAGAGCAGAGGTTCTGCAGAGCTTTGTCTGTGTGAAGAGACACAGGGCAGAGCAGAGCCAAGAGGCCTGGCACCCACAGCGCGCACAGCGGTGTTGTCATCCACGGTGACTGGTCAGAGGAGGACTGGCGTGTGTAACAACCGTAAACAGGAGGATATCATGGACTGGGTACGGCTGTAAGAGACATTGACACGGCGGTGCATTCGCCCACGGTAACTGGACAAAGGGAGTTTTTAGTGACTGCAAACTGAAGGACGTGGTGTCTTGTCAAAGATGTGAGTAAGGCTACGTTCACACATCAGGTTTTTACAATCAGGCACAATCCGTCAAAGTTGAAAACAGACGGATCCAGCGCTGATTGTAAAAAACTGACGTGACGGATCAGTTGTTTAGAGAGAGAGAGACCAAAAAAAGCAATAGGAATAGTTCCAGGCATGCTCAGAGTGGAAAAACGGAATCCGGTGACCGGATCCGTCTTTTTCCTGATCCGGCGCCCATAGACTTCCATTGTAGCAAAAAGCCGGAAGCGCCGCATCCGGTGCTGTCCGGTTTCTTGCCGCATACAAAAAACGTTGCTAGAGATGTCTTTTCAAGATGCCGGAATTAAAAAATTTTCCGGATCCGGCAAAACAACGGAAGAAACGGGAAGCCATGCGGCGCGATCCGGCGCTAATACAAGTCAATGAGAAAAAAATGGATCCGGCGGTAGATTTCGCTGGATCCGTTTTTTCAAAAAATAGCCGGATCCTGCCTGACGGAAAAAAACTGATGTGAGAAAGTAGCTTTAGAGACATTGACATGGCGGTGCAGTCGCCCACGGTAACTGGACAAAGGGAGGTCCTGTGTGTTTAGTGACTGAGTAAATGGAAAGATGCCGTGTAGTATGTAGTGCTGTGAAATGGACACTAATACTATGCACTAATGTTATATGCACTTGTGTGAATTTGGACATTTAATGCTGTGAAGAAACACATTAAAGGAGTTTTGTGTTTGAACTTTGTGGGTCATGGTTTGAATGTACAAGGGGCCTTCTTGTACTAGCTAGTTGGTATAAATGTGATTTTCTTCTTTGACGCAGAGAAGCTGAGCCCACCTACCTGCTGAGCCAGGTGTCCTGTTACAGCTGCACATTTTCAGGAGGATTGTAAGCTGTCAATAAATCCCTCCATCCTTTACAATTAGTGTTTGTGAATAATAAATTGTCGCTATTTCTCTTAAAAATTCTAGAAAATTAGCAGCCAACGAGCTATTGGCCATTGTCGTAAACCAGAATCTGCTATATTGTGGTATTACAATATGTGCACACAACATCTTCAGGAGGGCAAACCTGCAGAGTTTTATCTAGAGGAGACACTTAAGAAAATGCCAAAGACTTATTTTACTCGATTCAATGGAGAAAATAAAAAAAACAGCAAAAGAAGCAGACGCTGGCAAAACACTGAAAAAGATACACGTGTTTTTAGTCTTTCCTTACCTGCCACTGGTACGACATCACCTCTGAGGAAGACATCTTTGTGTGTTGATATACAGTAGACCAAAAGTTTGGACACACCTTCTCATTTAAAGATTTTTCTGTATTTTCATAACTATGAAAATTGCAGAATCACACTGAAGGCATCAAAACTATGAATTAACACATGTGGAATTATACATTACACTTTACAAAAAAGTGTGAAACTGAAAATATGTCTTATATTCTAGGTTCTTCACCTTTTGCTTTGATGACTGCTTTGCATACTCTTGGCATTCTCTTGATGAGCTTCAAGAGGTAGTCACCGGAAATGGTTTTCACTTCACAGGTGTGCCCTGTCAGGTTTAATAAGTGGGATTTCTGGCCTTATAAATGGGGTTGGGACCATCAGTTGTGCTGTGCAGAAGTCTGGTGGATACACAGCTGATAGTCCTACTGAATAGACTGTTAGAATTTGTATTATGGCAAGAAAAAAGCAGCTAAGTAAAGAAAACGAGTGGCCATCATTACTTTAAGAAATGAAGGTCAGTCAGTCCGAAAAATTGGGAAAACTTTGAAAGTGTCCCCAAGTGCAGTTGCAAAAACCATCAAGCGCTACAAAGAAACTGGCTCACATGAGGACCGCCCCAGGAAAGGAAGACCAAGAGTCACCTCTGCTTCTGAGGATAAGTTTATCCGAGTCACCAGCCTCAGAAATCGCAGGTTTACAGCAGCTCAGATTAGAGACCAGGTCAGCGCCACACAGAGTTCTAGCAGCAGACATGTCTCTACAACAACTGTTAAGAGGAGACTTTGTGCAGCAGCCTTCATGGTAAAATAGCTGCTAGGAAACCACTGCTAAGGACAGGCAACACGCAGAAGAGACTTGTCTGGGATAATGAACACAAGGAATGGACGTTAGACCAGTGGAAATCTGTGCTTTGGTCTGATGAGTCCAAATTTGAGATATTTGGTTCCAACCACCGTGTCTTTGTGCGATGCAGAAAAGGTGAACGGATGGACTCTACATGTTCCCACCGTGAAGCATGGAGGAGGTGGTGTGATGGTGTGGGGGTGCTTTGCTGGTGACACTGTTGGGGATTTATTCAAATTGAAGGCATAGTGAACCAGCATGGCTACCACAGCATCTTGCAGCGGCATGCTATTCCATCCGGCTTGCGTTTAGTTGGACCATCATTTATTTTTCAACAGGACAATGACCCCAAACACACCTCCGGGCTGTGTAAGGGCTATTTGACCAAGAAGGAGAGTGATGGGGTGCTACGCCAGATGACCTGGCCTCCACAGTCACCAGACCTGAACCCAATCGAGATGGTTTGGGGTGAGCTGGACCGCAGAGTGAAGGCAAAAGGGCCAACAAGTGCTAAGCATCTCTGGGAACTCCTTCAAGACAGTTGGAAGACCATTTCCGGTGACTACCTCTTGAGGCTCATCAAGAGAATGCCAAGAGTGTGCAAAGCACTCATCAAAGCAAAAGGTGGCTACTTTGAAGAACCTAGAATATAAGACATAATTTCAGTTGTTTCACACTTTTTTGTTAAGTATATAATTCCACATGTGTTAATTCATAGTTTTGATGCCTTCAGTGTGAATGTACAATTTTCATAGTCATGAAAATACAGAAAAATCTTTGAATGAGGTGTGTCCAAACTTTTGGTCTGTACTGTACGTGGGGCTTTGTTTCCCTGGCTGCAATTAGCACTTTACTTACAAGGGTCTCTATTGCCGTCCTTCGCCACATTATCCACTGAGGCATGGAACACATTGGGTAATAGGTCGCCATTCTGGCACACACTGGTGATGGGCTGTTCTGTAGAACTGCTCCAATGTACGATAACCTTATCTACTTATCGCTTTTAAGTATTGTCTGATGAACAGGTTGTGCTGATTTTCTCTGAGTCGGCAGCGCACCATCACCAGAGATGTTTTGTATTCGTCTTTGGCATGTATTATCTCTTATTATTATAAGCCATTTTTGTACTACACTTATACTCCAGTCTGACTTATCTAGATCTTATTTTCATGGTGCATCTTTACATATTGCATCAATCTGGGAAGAATACTAGGATGATAACCCAGGTTGGCAAAGAAGGGTGTTACCTTAGTAGATGCACTCTGTGAATTATTGTAACAGAACTCTACTAGAGGAAGCAACTCCAACCAGTCGTCCTGCGAGTGACTGATATAGCATCGAAGATACTGCTCCAGGGTCTGATTAGTCCGCTCCGTCTGCCCATTAGTCTGAGGAGAATACGCAGAAGACAAACATCAACACCAAGCGCAGAACAGAATCCCTTCCAGAATCTGGACGTAAACTGCACTCCCCGATCAGAGATGACTTCATCCAGAACTCCATGCAGCCGGAACACATTCTGAATGACCAGATCTACCGTCTCCTTAGCTGAGGGAAGATCAGTACAGGGAATTAAGTGGGCAGCTTTAGTAAGGCGATCTATTACAACCAGGATAGAATTCTTTCCTCCAGAGGTGGGCAATTCCACTATAAAGTCCATAGAAATAGACCCCCAAGGGTGAGAGGGGAAGGGTAGTGGTTGCAGCAATCCAGTAAGTGATACACAAGGAGTCTTAAAGTGTGCACATACCTCCCAAGAGAGAACGTAGATCTTCACGTCCTTCAGACATGTAGGCCACCAAAAGAAGTGGCTCAGGAACTCCTGTGTCTTCTGTACCCCCTCGATACCCAGCCAACTTGGAGTCATGGACAAACTTGAGCAAAGAGACACCGTGAGCACTACTATAGAGGGTGCAAAGGTAGGTTCCCAAACAGTTCAATGATAAATATAAAACCTTGCACTCAACTTACAGGTGTGAAAAGCTTGATTTATCGTAGTACGCTTAACAAACGTTTCGTCAGTGACTACAAAAAGTGAAATTAACAATAAGAAAAATAAACATTGAGAAAAGGTAAACATATCAAAAATAACGAAAGTATATAAATAATACAATTTACATCAATGGTCACATAAGGTATAATATAAGAGATGCAAGGAAAGCAACAAGACAGCAAGGTGCAGTCTATAAGCCTCTCGTATGTGGGCAATCAAGTCTGAAGGTGAGGGAGAGATGGGTGAAATACGTGGAACGTGCCATCCTGTAGTAGAGCGTACATTTACAATAGAGGTAGAGGTGGTCCCTGGCATGTCTGCACCTGAGAGAAAGGTACCTGTTATGTTTCGGTAACTGAGGAGAAATAGCAAAAAATAGCAAAAGCGGCAAAACACCAGAGAGGCTGGAACCTATTGGATTGCAGTAACCTGAACTAACCACACAACTAGAAGTAGCCGTGGAACGTTCCTACGTTGATCCTAGACGCCTCGTCACAGCCTGAGAGATAACTACACCTAAAGGCAGAAAGATGAAAGCTATCTGCCCCAGAGCAGATCCCCAAAGAAAATAGGAAGCCCCCAAACATGTAATGGCGGTTAGACAAGAAGAAGCACGGACACAGACAGAAAATAGAATGAGCAAACGCTGGGGCCCAATCTGTCTAGACAGAAAAGTACAGGAAAGAATTCTGACTGCAATCCAACAAAACCCTAACAAAAATTCCAACACTTCTGATTGCCAAAAAACCTGAGATCACACGATCTCATCCACCTAAATCAGATCTCTGGTGTAACAAAACGCTATTCAGCAAATAAAAAGTAACAAAGGAGCAAAGCAAAAGTGCAGACACAAACGGAGCACAATTGCAGCGCCAGACCCCCAAAAGGGGACAGGCTGCAGTCCACTGCAAGCAGCAAACCAGCAGAGAAAATCAAACAAGGGAAAAAAAACAGCAAACACTTATCTGAAGGAGAGCAGGAAGCTAGCAGAGCTTCAAGCAAGACCAGAAGGAACAATTGATAACCGGCAAGGCTGCTGGGAACTCAGGCCACTTATATCCTACCATTCAGCGCCAGCTGAAGGCCATTCATTAATCAGTTCATTACCCTCAGCAACCACCGGAGGGAGCCCCAGCTCAGAAGCTGCCTCCAGCATATTCACAACAGGTACCGGTGTATTATGTTGTATCGGAAAAAACATGTAGTTAAGTGAAAAAAAATTACTTATAGCAGGTCTGAAATGAAGATAGCATGGGATTGTGGTCTGGAAAAATATCACCGGGAGGGGCGCCGATCAATGAGTGATCTAATTAGTAAGCTTAAATAAGCGAGAGCGCCATTGAATAGTTGCCACAATCCTGTGAAATGCTTGTGCGCAGATACCTCAGACGCGGCATCCACCGCTTGTCTGAAGCCCAGTGTGTGGCGCTCTTCAAAAAAGGAAGGGGCGGGACCTGGGTCTTGTGTGGACCAATGGTTGTGCATACCCAGGAAGACCGGAAGTGACATACCGGAAGTAAGATGGCCGTGCGTTCCACGCTAGCGTTGTTATGCCTTCCACTGAGATAATGAACTGGAACTTTGTAATGAGAGGCTGAGCATTGCGCAACCATGGTGCGATTGGCTATGTGATGGGTATATGTATATATGAGGCCAAAAAGGCGAGAATGGCAGAAAGTGTATAAAGTAATACTTACACTGACCGAAAGAGAGAAAGAATCCTTGTGGCTATAATTATAGTAAATAGGGTGTGATTATTATTAGGATCCAGAAGGCTGTCATAATAAGGTAAAATTGCAGGTGAATGACTTCATCAGTGGCGAGTGATTCCATATAAGATCCAAGTAGGGATAAATAGAGAAAGCGCGTGGCAGGTGGATGCCGCGTCTAAGGTATCTGCGCACAAGTATTACACAGGATTGAGGCAACTATTCAATGGTGCTCTCGCTCTTCTTTAAGCTTACTAATTAGATCACTCATTGATCGGCGCCCCTCCCGGTGATATTTTTCCAGACCACAATCCCATGCTATCTTCATTTCAGACCTGCCATAATAAGTTTTTTTCACCTAACTACGTTTTTACCGATACAACATAATACCCCGGTGCCTTTCTCTCAGGTGCAGACATGCCAGGGACCACCTCTACCTCTACATGTACGCTCTACTACAGGACGGCACGTTCCACGTAGTTCACCTGTCTCTCCCTCACCTTCAGACTTGATTGCCCACATACGAGAGGCTTATAGACTGCACCTTGCTGTCTTGTTGCTTTCCTTGCATCTCTTATATTATACCTTATGTGACCATTGATGTAAGTTGTATAATTTATATACTTTAGTTATTTTTGATATGTTTACCTTTTCTCAATGTTTATTTTTCTTATTGTTAATTTCACTTTTTGTAGTCACTGACGAAGGTCAAACGTGACCAAAATGTTTGTTAAGCGTACTACGATAAATCAAGCTTTTCACACCTGTAAGTTGAGTGCAAGGTTTTATATTTACCATGGACAAACTTGAGGACCGGCAGCCTTACGACTTCCGGAACGTATAAACGTCAATCCCAGACCCTTCTGGAACGTATAAACGTCAATCCCAGACCCACACACCGTTTTTGAGAACCAAGTCCACATCATCAGTCGCCCTAGCGAGAAATGGGTCTGCGTCATAGGCCTCCTCAATATTCTTCCATAAGTCCTTATTCTGGATGACTACGACAGAGCGACAAAGTTGGCATCTGACAAAATGGCCTTGCACAGGGTCCCAGGTACGGAATCCATGGCATGGATGCGGGACAAAGCACCCGCTTTCCCATTACATGAACCTGGGCGGTACGAAATGACAAAGTTAAATTGGTTCAAAAATAAACTCCAACGAGCCTGACGTGTAGAAAGACATCTAGCAGATCTAAGAAACTCCAGATTGTGATGATCCATGAGCACAATAACTTGTTGTGCTGCCCCCTGCAGATGGTGCCTCCATTCCTTAAAAGCAGCGATAATGGCTAGAAGCTCTTTATCTCCCACATCATAATTCTTCTCTGCAGCAGAAAGTCTACGAGAGAAAAAAGCACACGGATGTAACAGACCCTTCTCTCCTGTTCTCTGCGAGAGGATGGCCCCCAGAGCACAATCCGAAGCGTCCACTTCCACGACGAAAGGATGTGCTGGGTTAGGGTGAATCAATACAGGTGCAGAAGTGAAACGGGTCTTAAAACAATCAAAAGCCTCTTGAGCCTGTGAGGACCACAAGAAAGTCTTTTCCTTCTTGGTTAGTTGCGTAATAGGTCGAAAAATCTCAGAGAAATTACGGATAAACCGTCCATAAAAGTTAGCGAAGCTGATAAAACGTTGCACCTCCTTTTCATTTTTAGGTGCGGGCCAATCAGAATAGCCTGGATCTTACTTGCCTCCATGTTAAACCCCTGTGGTGAGATGACATAACCCAGAAAATTAATCTCTGTGCGATGGAACTCACATTTCTCAGGCTTGATGTAGAGATGTTTCTCTTTCAGGGGTCTCAAAACAGTTTTAACATGCTCTTGATGTTTCTGCAACGAATCAGAAAAAATCAAAATATCGTCCAGATAGATTACGACAAAATGATTGACCAGATCTCTAAAAATCTCATTAGCCAAGTGTTGGAAGGTTGCCGGAGCATTGCAGAGACCGAAAGGCATCATAAGGTATTCGACGTGCCCGTAACGACATCTAAACGCAGTCTTCCACTCATCCCCAGAGCGGATCCGAATAAGATCCAACTTAGAGAAGATTTTAGCATGTAGTACTCTTTCCAGCAGTTCAGGAATTAACGGCAAAGGATAACGGTTCCGAATGGTTACCATGTGGAGCTCCCGATAATCAATACAGGGTCTAAGGCAGGAGTCTCAAACTCAATTTACCCGGGGGCCGCTGGAGGTAGAATCTGGGTGAGACTGGGCCGCATCAGGTTTTCCACAAGAAAAGCTCTTACAAAAACATTCCATTCTCCCCCAGCGCTCATTCTCCCCATTGCTTTTTCCCCATCACCCCATCGTTGCTTTTCCCCATCATTGCTTTTCCCACATCACTCCCATTATTGCTTCTCCCCATCACTCCCATTATTGCTTTTTCCCATCACTCCCATCATTGCTTTTCCCCATCACTCCCATCATTGCTTTTCCCTCCATCACTCCCATCATTGCTTTTCCCCATCCCATCATTGCTTTTCCCCCATCACTCCCATCATTGCTTTTTCCCCATCACTCCCATCATTGCGCACACACACACACCACCTCTCACCTGTCTGCAGCATCACCAGCGCCCGCACTCCCTCGCTCTGACACAGCAGGCCGCTGAATGATGACGTCATCCAGCGGCGCTGCTCTGTGTCAGACAGGAAGTGCAGGCGCCGGGCAGGAAGGATCCTTGGGCTCCGCTCCTGCTCATTTTGTCTTGCAGGCAGCGGAGCTGCTGGGATTGCTCCCTGCCCGCTCTAGCCATCATCAAACTCACCTCACTTCCTCCTGCTGCAGCTTTGATGGTCCAGCGTGCGGTCACACGTCACGTGGTACCGCTCATTAAGCTCATGAATATGGGCGCCACGCCTATGAGAGTGGAGTGGCATCCATATTCATGACCTTAATGAGCGGTACTACGTGTGACTGGGATTTCACATGCGAGACTCGGCCGTGTTTCTCGCATGTGTGATCCTGGCCGAGGTGAGGGCCGCAAACTATTGTCCTGAGGGCACATGAGGTGAGGGCCGCAAACTAGTGTCCCGAGGGCCGCAGTTGGCCCGCGGGCCGCGAGTTTGAGATCCCTGGTCTAAGGGTTCCATCCTTCTTTTCTACGAAAAAGATGGGTGCTACTGCAGTGATGAGGAGGGGCAAATGAAACCCTTAGGCTGGGGTCAGACATGCAAGAAACTAGCACGCGTCTCGCATGTCAATACCCGGCACGGCCGCCGGCACTTGGACAGGAGCGTGCAGCTGCATGTATTTCTATGCAGCCGCACGCTCCGGTCCGAGTGCCGGCGGCAGTGCCGGATATTGATGCGAGAGACTCATGCGAGTTTCTCACATGTTTGACCCCGGCCTTAGCCAGATTCTCATCAATGCACTCCTTTAAGGCTTGCAGCACCGGAGCTGCTAGTGGGTAGACATTTTTGAATAGAATAGCCGCACCGGACATAATTCAATAGGACAATCATACGGTCTGTGAGGATTAAGCGGATCTGCCATTTTCTTTTCACAAATATCAGAGAATTCATTACAGATGGATGGTAACATAGATACCTCAGTGGCACCTTCCGTATCCCGAGAACTTGCCTGACTTGT
>JARQOD010012565.1:0-19110 GCA_033576555.1 Oophaga sylvatica | reverse complement strand
CATTGATCACCCCCCCGGGGACCCCCCTTCCATCTTACAAGAAAAGGTAGGGAAAGACGGATGGTGAACTGGTTTTTAATTAAAACCTGCAAAATCCCACCTTTCCCATCGTGAGGAAGAGTCCCCCTGTGGGGACCGAATCTACTGCCCACCACCCCCTCGGGTTTTACGCAGGTGGTAAAAAATTACCAGAAAATACAGGTGGGTCCAATAAAAATATTCTTCCCGAAATTACCCCCAAAAAATGGCCCAAACCCCCCGGGGCCCACACCCCGAGCCCTCCTGTGACAACCAAGATTCCATGGCTGGGCTTGGGTACCCCATTGCCCGGTAATCCCACAATTGGTGGCGGGTCGTTAAATTGGCGTCCAAAACGGCCCCAATCGAAAAATTTGCGAGCCCTGTTTTCCTGGGGGGGTTTTTTTGTGAAAAAAAACTGTTTGCATTTTTGGCGCAAAATCCGCCATTTTCCCCCCAAATTCGCGCCTCAGGCGCGGAAAAGGTGGGCGTGGATTGTGGGGTTCCCCCCCTGTGGCGAAAAGAATCCGCCCCTAAAGTGTTTACAAATGCACCCCCCCCCACCAAAGGGGGTCCCCCTCCTCTTCACTTCCCCTGCGAAGGGGGAGCGAAACCCCCCTCCCGGAAGAGCCGGATTCCCTTGGTAGAAGATGAGAAACGTCTGGAACATCGGGGAAAGGGACGTGTGCAGGGCGGGAAGGGAAGGGGGGCGGGCCCTTTTTCCCCACCAAAAGCGCCAGGAACGGCCATCGGGGCCCCTGCCCTGCAGCAAGCATTGCGGATTTTAAAAGGGGAAAAAATGCAAGAAAAAAAGGGTTTCTGAACGACCTGGCGTGGGGAGATGAAAAACGCCGGGTCCCGGAAACAGCGGGCTGTGGGACGCCGTGCTCACCATCCAGGAGCAAATCGTTGTCGCGTCCCCTGTACCACAAGTGGCGGGAAAGGGGAAAAACCGGAGCCCCGTAGAAGGGCTGAACCCCCCCAACGAGGAAGCACGGGAACGGACGGTGTACCAGCCAGGCCAGGAGGCCACAGCGGAGCACGCCCCGGGGGGACAAAGGCGGGGGGCCCGGTAATGTGGAGCAGCGAGCGCAGGTTTGGTCCCAAATGAGCCATTTTGGAAAACCCCCCTGCTCTGCTCACACCCCTTTGCATCGGGATCGCCCCCTGCGGCTCCTGCAATGGAAGCAAGCCTGAATCTTCACTTTTGTCCTACTAATCGCAATCTGCGACCCATTTCATCGCAATCAATTTCACGCGACGGCCGGGGGTTTTCTGCATGCGAGAGCAAGTGGCCCTTTTGTAACGCAAACAGCGTTCAAAAGGAAACACCCTTTTGGGCCCCAGGGTTGTACAAGAAAGTACGACCCAATCGATAGCGGTTTCCCACTTGTTGTCAGGGATCTAGGTATGCATTGTTCAGCCCCGGGATGGAAAGTGTAACTGAATTTGCAAAAAAAAAGAAAAACGGTAGGCCCCCCCCAGGTTTACCGCAGCTAAGAAGATGTATATAAGTTTTTATAAAGTGAAATAGTTTGCACAGTTGTATGAGTATATAATGTTTATATATATTGTAAGAAATAGAATGCCCGGCTGGGAAGCAGTTAAAGATTTTTTTGCACTTCATTGTGATGTGATATAAATATGTGTCTTTTTCTTTTTCATGGACTGAGAGGCTGAGGACTGTGCCAGCCCAGAACTTATCCTGTAAATAGTTGCGCTTCGGTGCATAATATTGGTTTTACATAAAACCACCTCAATCCCTCTGAACATAAAACCCGTGTGGGAGCACTGAGTGAGGTTGCATTCAGATGCTGCAGCCCACCCAGGACCCACGTTGAAGGTTTGGTGCGGGTCCTTCACAAGAATTTTTGTTGTTACGTATATGAAAATGTTATTTAATATTTTGTATTTTTTTAATTTAACGTTTTGATTGCAACGTTCAAAGAAATCCTTACCTCCCGGATGGGAAGAGTTAATGTTAATGTTTAATGCAAAAACAAAATTGTTCTTTGTATTTCACAGCCGGGAGTGCTGTCTTTTGCCTGGGGGAATGTGTAGCCCTGGTGTGAAGGACACCAGTACCCTGGAGAATGTGTGGAGAGTTAGCAGTTTAATGCTTAAAAACCATTCACTCCAACACACACTTAGACACACCCACAGGGAGATAAGCCGTGTCAGGCAGCTAGACAGGAGTCTGTTTCCTGTCTTGGACGGGGAGGAGTCTGTTGGACTCATGTGAGTCTCTTTCAGTCGCTACCCTGGAGGGAGGAAGAGGAGAGTTGGCTTGGGGGGGCTCGGACTGGGGTCATCTCACCTGTGTGCAGTTCAGCAAGTGGAGGCCAGTAAAGGCGAGTAGATCACCTCAGCCGGTCAGGCTGTGCCCACTAAAAGACGGACTGAGACATTATTGAGAAGGAAGAGTTAGGGGATACTTCAGTCCCTGTCCAGGCCGGAAGGTTCAGAGACGTGCTTGCCTAGTGGATTACTGAGATTTGGCAAAAAAACTCTGGAAAAGAAGCAAGGGGATTGATTTATATGACCTTTGGAATTGGGTGGAGTGCTTATGCTACAAGCGCGGACAAGCGAGGGCACAGTGAAGGGAAATTTAGAAGTGCTTAGGTTTTGGAGAAGTCCTGCACTTTGGTCCGGTCACTGGGGACGAGCATCACTATTGTTTCCGGGCATGTGATAGAAAACCGGGCTTACTGACCTTGGTCGCGGCAAGGGGGGGCCGCCCTTGGAGTGTCGGGTAGTAACTGGGTCGGGGGATGAGAACTTGAGTTCTGCGGTCAAGAATGGAAACTCAGCTCTCTAGGAAGGCTCCGACCACAAAACTGACCGGGCAGTACAGCTTTGAAATAGCTGGAGTTTATTGGGAGTGAACTACGCTTTATGCTGGTTGGACTCTTCACCATTGTGAAAGTAAAGGAGGCCCTAACTTGTTCAGCTGCTACCTCAAAACACATTCTCCATTGGATCAGCCTCCCTGGGACCTGCCTTACCATCTGACAAGTAAAAGGTATGGAAAGACGCTGATGGTGAGACTGAGTTATTTAATTATACCCCTGCACAATCCCACCTATCCATCGACCTGAGGGAAGAGTCCCACCTGTAGGGGACCGACATCTAGCTGCCTCACCATCCCTCAGAGATCTACAGCAGCGCTGGTACAAATTACCAGAAAACTACAGGTGGTGTCACGAACTGTAAATATATCTATCCCCTGTAAATATATCCCCAACATACGCCAGACCGCCAGGGCCACAGACCGAGCACCGCTACCTGTGACAATCCCATAGACTTCCATGGGCTCGGCTCTGGGTACCCCATTGCCCTGGTAATCCACATTGTGGTGGCGGGTCGTTACACTAAGTTAACTCCGAATACTCCAGCTAACTCCATAGCTGTACTGCCCGGTCAGCATTGTGGTGGAGCCTTTCCCATATAATGTGGAGAGAGCTGAGTTCCTACTGTTGTCCTGCATCGACTCAAGGTTCCCACTCTCCCTGACTCCGGTTACGTACGACACTTCAAGGGTGCTTTCTGCGACCTAAGGTCCAGTAAGACTCTGGTTGTTCCGTTACTTATGCGTGAAGCGATAGCAACACTTCGGTCCCAGTGACCGGCTAATAGTGCAGAAATCTGATATCTAAGGCACTTCTCTAATTTTTCCACTGCGCCCTTCGCCCTGCTCGCGCTCTTAACATAAGCACTCCACACTTCCTAGGGTAGTACAAGTCAATCCTTCTTACTTCTTCCCTTGGAGCTCGCTGCGATTTCAGTTTCTCCTAGTTCAGGGACACATCGACTGAACTTCACTGTCCTTGAGACAGGCGACTGAAGTTTCTGTTGCTAACTCTTCTTTCTCATCAGTGTGGCTACCTGCTTCACTGACTGACTGATCTCCACTGATCTCGCTCTTCTCAGACAGGAAACAGACGCAGATGGAAACAGACTCAGACTCCTCTGTCCGAAGACAGGAAACAGAACTCCTCTCTGCTGCATGTCACTACCTTATATACCTATGGGTGTGTCCAAGTGTGTTGTAGAGTGAATGGATATCAAGCATTAAACTTTGTTACCTCTCCGCACATCTCCAGGATTTTATGTGTGCCTTACATACCAGGGCTACACAACCCTGCACAACAACTGCTCAGGAGGAACGTTTGTTGGTTAGAAATCCAAAGCAAGCCCCTCTTCCACTGCAGCAGAGCTCCAACAGGCGGGTCACCACAAGTCCTGTGTCAACTAGAACGTTTGTAGGTTCTGTCTCGAAATGGCCTCCATGGTCGAATCAGTGCCCAGAAAGCCAGCACTAAACAAAAGGCAAATAAAAAACCTTGTGGCTTTGCAAAGTCCACAGCTGCTAAACAGATGGACGCTGGAAAGTGGCAGAAGGTGATTTCTCTGATGAATCTTCAGATAATTACACCACAGCCACCACAAATACTGCAGGAGACCTACTGGAGCCCGTATGGATCAAAATACCCCAGAAAACAGTTAATTTGGTGGTGGAAAGATCATGGTATGGGGGTGTGCAAAACATTTGCAAGGTGGAAGGCAATATCATAGCCTAAAATATCAAGAAGTATTAGCACCTCTTATATTCCAAATCATAAAATGGGTTCAAATTCTGCAGCAGATGGTGTTCCATCTCATACATCCATCTCTACAACAAGTTCCTCCAGGCAAAAAAGATCAAGGTGCTCAAGGATGGCCAGCCCAGTCACCAGACATGAACATCATTGAGCATGTTTGGAGTAGAGGCTCAGTATTGGGGTATCAGGGCGTAATAGGGACACATACGGCGCACGGGCTCAGTATTGGTTGTATCAGGGCAGTAATAGGGACCATACGGCAGCAGCGGCTCAGTATTGGGGTATCAGGTGCAGTAATAGGGACACATATGGCTGCAATGGCTCAGTATTGGGGTATCAGGTGCAGTAATAGGAACACATACGGCAGCAGCGGCTCAGTATTGGGGTATCAGGAGCAGTAATAGGGATACATATGGCAGCAGCGGCTCAGTATTGGGGTATCAGGTGCAGTAATAGGGACACATACGGCAGAAGCGGATCAGTATTGGGGTATCAGGTGCAGTAATAGGGACACATACGGCAGCAGCGGCTCAGTATTGGGGTATCAGGTGTAGAAATAGGGACACATGGCAGCAGCGGCTCAGTATTGGGGTATCAGGTGCAGTAATAGGGACACATACGGCAGCAGCGGCTCAGTATTGGGGTATCAGGTGCAGTAATAGGGACACATACGGCAGCAGCGGCTCAGTATTGGGGTATCAAGTGCAGTAATAGGAACACATACGGCAGCAGCGGCTCAGTATTGGGTTATCAGGTGCAGTAATAGGGACACATACAGCAGCAGAGGCTCAGTATTGGGGTATCAGGTGCAGTAATAGGGACACATACAGCAGCAGCGGCTCAGTATTGGGTATCAGGTGCAGTAATAGGGACACATTGGCAGCAGCGGTCAGTATTGGGGTATCAGGTGCAGTAATAGGGACACATACGGCAGCAGAGGCTCAGTATTGGGGTATAGGTGCAGTAATAGGGACACATACGGCTGCAGCGGCTCAGTATTGGGGTATCAAGTGCAGTAATAGGACACTACGGCAGCAGCGGCTCAGTATTGGGGTATCAGGTGCAGTAATAGGGACACATAGGGCAGCAACGGCTCAGTATTGGGGTATCAGGTGCAGTAATAGGGACACATACGGCAGCAGCGGCTCAGTATTGGGGTATCAGGTGCAGTAATAGGGACATGTGTAGCCCAGCTGTGCTTGGTGCCACATGTTACCCTGGAGGATGCACGAAAGGTAAACTCACAAATAAACCCGATATGCATTCACACTTCACATTTCCCTGGAGCCACCAGAGGGAGCCCTTGGAGAGTATCTAGAGATATATAAGGGTAGTGGAGAGGACAACAGTAGATTTGGATTAGAGTGAGAGAGCAGTCAGAAGTAGGGTTGAGCATTCCGATACCGAAACCCGAGTCCGATACCTGAAATCCAATGTAAGTCTATGGGAACAAAATATCGGAATTTAAAATATTCCGATATTTTGTTCCCATAAACTTACATTGGATTTCAGGTATCGGACTCGGGTTTCGGTATCGGAATGCTCAACCCTAGTCAGAAGTGAGATCTTGAGAGAGAGAGATCTTGTCAGACAGCCTAGCTGGGAGTTGGCTAGCTATTAGTTTTGTTAGCAGAGGAGTGTGGAAGAAACTGCCATCTACTGCTACTTGTGCTTATGTTAAAGGTTATAGTAGGACGAAAGGCAAGTGGGAGAAAGAAGAGAGTGACAGAGGTTGAAACAGCATTGATCGCTTACCTCTACTCTGCACCACTGGACACCGGGTCCGAGCTTGCTAGCATCTACACGACTAGTAGGAGATACCAGAGACCCTGCTGGACTTCATGTCACAGGGGCCCAGTAGTGCTGATACGTAACCGGGGTCAGGAAGAACAGGAGTCTGGTAGGCCAACCATTAGATACTTAGTTCTGTCCAAGAGAAGGCTCCACCGCAAAGTCAGCCGGGCATGTACGAAGAAGACAGAGTTAGACTTTGTTCTATACAGGTCAGAAACTCACACACAAGAAGGAGTAAGGAGGCCCTACACCTACTCAGTGGGATTACTGGACGTGCATCCTCCACCCTGACAGCTTCCCGGGACGTACCTGCATCTATACCATCAGTAAAGGTACAGAAAGAGACTTTCGTGTGTGTGTCTGCCTTATTGCTCCTGCACCCCTACACCGCCATATACCCTGAGGGATCAGTCTTGCCTGTGGAAGACTTAACACCTTGCTGCCCAGTAACAACCCCTCAGAGGATCTACCGTGCAGCGCTGGTCACCCTGACCAGGAACCACAGGTGGCGTCACGAACATTTCTACAAACCTATAATCCCCTGTAAATATCCCCTTTTCAGTGAGTGCCCAGGGCCACGGACCGAGCTGTGCTACCCGTGACATCCCCCATCGAAGTGAACGGGCTCGGTGCTGAGTACCCCACAGGCCCTGGCCGAGCGACTCATTTTTGGCGTCACGAACAGGATCCGAAGCTCGCTATATGCGAGTCCTGTGTGCCTGAATGGACTGTTTTTGTGCAAAAGACTGTATTGCTGTTTTTGTGATTTTTGGCGCCATTTGCCACCATTTTGCCGCCATATTCGCGCCCTGAGGCGCTGGTGAAGGAGGGCGTGTATTCGTGGGCGTACCCCCCCTGTGGTGCAGAAAGTTATGGCCGCCCTGTCTAAATGCTTCTACAATGTCAGAGCATGCCCTACTGCAAGAGAGATCTGCCTCCTCTTCATCCTCAGTGCAAGGAAGAGAAAGCGAAAGTCCCGCCTCCACAGAAAAGACCAGAGTGTTCCAGATGGGAAGCACAGTCTGGCCTGGAGTGAGATGGCGGAAGGACAGGAGTCACTGTGTGGGGGAATGGCGGTGCGCAGACCCCGTTCCCCTGAAGAAGTGCAGCCTGTGCTCGAACCTTCCCCAGGTCGGGAGGATGACGAAATGATGCATAGAGTGGAGGAGGTGGATGCGGCGCTGAGGGATCTGGCCCGACACCGCACAGAGATGGAGGCGATGGAGCGGAGCTAGCGTGCCCTGAAACTGCGGCTGCAGTGGGACCGGCTGCTCTCCCCCCTGGGTGCGCAACTGCCACCCGCACCACCACTGAAACCAGCGGCTGAGGAAGAACCGGAGGCCGGCCCCAAAAGAGCTGTACCTGACTCCGCTGAGGACGCGGCGGGAGGAGAGGAGGCTGAGGAGGCCCTGCCCGGACCGGAATGCCAACCAGAGCTGGAACCAGAGGCCGCAGCGGAATGCAGTCCCCTGTAGGGACGCCGGAAGACACCCAGCCACAAGCGATGTAGATCGACTGGGAAGAGATGGAGCTCCTGGACGACGTGGAGTACGCCGCCAGAAGGAGAACGAGTGGCGACGCCGAGAGCAGGAGGAGCGGCAGCAGTGGGAGCAGCGTGAGGCGCAGCGGCTTCGCCAGAGGTACTGGGAGCAGGATCTTGCGGACAAGGAGATCGTCCGGCGACATAAAGGTACGCTCCGGGAACCGCGGCGCCAGGGGGCCATTCGAGACTTCAAACTCCAGGTAGGCTGGGGGTTCATCCACGAACCCGGCCTGTACCAGGAGGTCTTTGTTAACCGCAGGGATGTGGAGTCTCACCTGCCAGAAGGGCACCCGGGAAGGGATCTGTTAATAGGGGATGTAGTCTCCTACACGCGGCATTGGGGGCTTAAGGGGTGGTATGACCAGAATGTCTCCCGAGTCAGCGACCCAGTCCCTGAAGCCGGAAACGCACCCGTGTCTCTGTGTCCCAGGCCTCAGCCACACCAGCACCCTGCCGCGCACCTGCGTCCTATCCTGCAATGCTGCAGAGCGCAGCGACTGCAAGAGCGTCCCCTGCTGAGCCAAACCTGTGCGACCTGCAGAGCCTAAGCTTTGGAGAGGCACCTGTCAGGCCTCCAGGAAGTCGCAGAGTAAAGATTGAAATGAGGACTGTAGCTACACAGACACCGGTAGCAGGACATGACTTCATGGTGATGAGGTTCAGAACCCACAGTGTACTTCCAGCCCCAGGTATGGAAGATGCTGCAATGTTCGCTGAAGACCAGTAGGACCCGGACAGGGTTTACTGTCATGTACAAAGTTGCCAGAAAAGTTACGTTTGGAAATTGCACTTTATGTAAAAATGTTTACATGATAATGCTTGAAGTAGTGTACCCCAGTTGGGTAATGTGGTTTTGATAATGTGGTTTACTCATGTCGATAATGTGGACTGCGTGCTGAGGACTCTTGCAGCACAAGAACTGTATTGTAAATAGTTGGCACCTGGTGTCCCATCTTGGTTTTACGTAAACCATATCTACCTCTGAAGCAAAACCCGTATGGTGTGGCCTTGAGTGAGGTCTGCAGCAGAGAAGTCCTGCAGCCCACCCAGGACTCTCGTGGGAGGTTTGGTAAGGGTCCTCCACAAGAATCCTGTGCAAATTTGCATTTGAGAGTGTTTTCTATTTTTGTATTTATTGCAACGTTCAAAGTGTCCTTACCTCCAGCAAGGGATGAGTTATTGTTTCTTGTTTATGTTATAAAATTCATTTCTTTTTCAGCCCAGGAGTGCTGATGATAACTAGGGGGGGATGTGTAGCCCAGCTGCGCTTGGTGCCACATGTTACCCTGGAGGATGCATGAAAGGTAAACTCACAAATAAACCCGATATGCATTCACACTTCACATTTCCCTGGAGCCACCAGAGGGAGCCCTTGGAGAGTATCTAGAGATATATAAGGGTAGTGGAGAGGACAACAGTAGATTTGGATTAGAGTGAGAGAGCAGTCAGAAGTGAGATCTTGAGAGAGAGAGATCTTGTCAGACAGCCTAGCTGGGAGTTGGCTAGCTGTTAGTTTTGTTAGCAGAGGAGTGTGGAAGAAACTGCCATCTACTGCTACTTGTGCTTATGTTAAAGGTTATAGTAGGACGAAAGGCAAATATCCCTTTTCAGTGAGTGCCCAGGGCAACGGACCGAGCTGTGCTACCCGTGACATCCCCCATCGAAGTGAACGGGCTCGGTGCCGAGTACCCCACAGGCCCTGACCGAGCGACTCAGACACATATGGCAGCAGCGGCTCAGTATTGGGGTATCAGGTGCAGTAATAGGGTCACATATGGCAGCAGCGGCTCAGTATTGGGTTATGAGGTGCAGTAATAGGGACACATATTGCAGCAGCGGCTCAGTATTGGGGTATGAGGTGGAGGAATAGGGACACATACGGCAGCAGCGGCTCAGTATTGGGGTATCAGGTGCAGTAATAGGGACACATATGGCAGCAGCGGCTCAGTATTGGGGTATGAGGTGCAGGAATAGGGACACATATGGCAGCAGCAGCTCAGCATTGGGGTATCAGGTGCAGTTATAGGGACACATACGGCAGCAGCGGCTCAGTATTGGGGTATCAGGTGCAGTAATAGGGTCACATATGGCAGCAGTGGCTCACTATTGGGGTATCAGGTGCAGTAATAGGGTCACATATGGCAGCAGAGGCTCAGTATTGGAGTATCAGGTGCAGTAATAGGGACACATACGGCAGCAGCGGCTCAGTATTGGGGTATGAGGTGCAGGAATAGGGACACATACGGCAGCAGCGGCTCAGTATTGGGGTATCTGTTGTGAATGTGCTAGAAATGAATTCTGAGCAGAAGCTCCCTCTGGTGGTTACAAACAGTACTGAACTATCCAATGAAGATTGTGAAGATTGGCGATCAGGTGTTACTGACTGGTCTTATTTAAGGGAGGTTCCCTCCCATCAGGGTTGCCGGTGATCAACTGTTCTGGTTTCATCTTTGATTCCTGTTCACTTTGTAGCTTGCTGTTTCTTGCCTGCATCTTCTGCTAACAGATAAGACATTTTCCTCTTTTAGTTTTTTGTGCTTGCTTTTTGCATTTTGTCCTGAAATTCTGTGGGGATCTGCCGGGTCCCCTCCGGGGGCTTGTGCTCCTCTCAGTTTAGTTCAGCCACTGTTGTTTGTTCATTTGCCTTTTCCAGTTTTTTCAGTGGCTGCTGTTTAGTTTTGTTACACCAGAGAACTAATTTAGGTGGTAGAGGTCGTGTGATCTCAGGTGTTTTTGTAATTAGTAGAGTTGGTACTTTTCAGGGTTTTTTGGGATTGCAGTAAGTGTCCTTCCTATCCTTTTCTATTTAGGAAGTTTGGGCCCCAACGTTTGCTCATACTATTTTCTGTCTGTGTCTGTATTCCCTCTTGTCTAACCGCCATTACATGTTTGGGGGCTTTCTATGTTCTTTGGGGATCTGCTCCGGGGCAGATAGTTTTCCTCTTTCTGTCTTTAGGTGTAGTTAGCTTCTCAGGCTGTGACGAGGCGTCTATGACCAACGAAGGTACGCTCCACGGCTGCCTTTAGTTGTGGTGGTTACTCAGGGTACTGCAATCCCATAGATTCCAACCTCTCTGGTGTATTTCCTTTTTTGCCTGCTCTCCTCAGCTACCAAATCATAACAGTATCACCGGCCCAAAAACTGATATTTGTATGGTACTCACAGAAGGGAAAAATAGTGTTAAAGAAAGAAGATTGTCAGAGTTGTCAGAGATTTTTTTTTTTTTTTTCCCTCTGTTTCTCTGAATGCTGAGGAGGATTTTTTTTCTCTCAATGGAGTTTGCACAGTTGTCTGGCCGTGTGGATCAGCTTGCCACTGAAGTTCGGAGTATTGCTACCTATCTTGCAGGGTTGCCTGTTGTGGAACCTAGGATTCCCATGCCAGATTTGTTTTTAGGGGATCAAGCTAAATTTCTGAATTTCAAAAATAACTGTAAGTTGTTTTTTGCCTTGAAATCTAAGTTCTCAGGGAACGCAGCACAGCAGGTTCAAATTTTCATCTCTCTCCTGCGCGGCAATCCTCAGGATTGGGCTTTTTCCCTGACACCTGGGGATCCTGTTTTGAGTAATGTTGATGCATTTTTTCAGGCTCTGGGGTTATTGTACGATGAGCCTAATGTCACTGATCAAGCTGAAAAAGCTTTGTTGGCATTAAATCAGGGGCTTGAGGACGCTGAGTTATACTGTCAGAGATTCCGAAGGTGGGCAGTCCTGACCAAATGGAATGACGACGCTTTGGCAGCCCTTTTTCGGAAGGGTCTGTCAGAGAATGTAAAGGATGTTATGGTGGGATTCCCTGTCCCCTTGGTCTCAATGATTCTATGTCATTAGCGATTCAAATTGACAGACGTTTGCGTGAGCGTAGAGGTATGCGTGGAATAGTGTTGCCTTGTGAACCAGCTTCTGAACCCATGCAGTGTGATAGAGTGGCTTCTGGGGCACAGCGTCATGAGTTTCGAAAACGCAATGGGTTATGTTTCTACTGTGGTGATGCCTCTCATGCTATTTCAGTCTGCCCTAAGCGGGGAAGACGTTTTGAACGCTCAGTTGTCTTGGGTAGTGTTCAGACTAAATTTTTGTTGACTGTTACCTGATTTGCTCCCTGTCCACATTTTCTGCTCAGGCTTTCGTTGATTCGGGAGCAGCTATTAACCTGATGGATTTTGATTTTGCTAAACGTTGTGGGTTTCCCTTGATACCCCTACGGAAGTCTATTCCCCTACTGGGGATCGATTCTACCCGTTTGGCTGAGAATAAACCTCAGTTCTCTACTCAGGTGATAATGAGGGTTGAACCTGATCATCAGGAGAGTTACAAATTTTTGGTGCTGTATAATCTGCATGACATTATCGTACTGGGTTTCCCTTGGATTACAGTCTCATAATCCTGTTTTGGATTGGAAATCTGTGTCTGTAACCAGTTGGGGCTGCCAATGTGTTAATACCAACACTCCTGTTTTTTCTGCCTCCCCCAGGCTCAGGATGTTCCTGACTTTTTGACTGATTTTTCTGATGTGTTTAGCGAAAGTAAATCTGCATCCTTGCCCCCCCATAGGAGCTATGACTGCGCTATTGAATTAGTGCCTGGTAGTAAATTCCCTAAAGGTCGCCTTTTTAACTTGTCTGTACCTGAACATGACGCTATGCGGTCTTATATCAAGGAGTCATTGGAGAAGGGTCATATCAGACCATCCTCTTCACCCTTGGGTGCCGGTTTTTTCTTTGTGGCCAAAAAGGATGGTTCATTAAGGACGTGTATTGATTATCGTCTCTTGAACAATATCACTGTGAAATATCAATATCAGTTACCCTTGATTTCTGACCTGTTTTCCAGGGTGAAAAGTGCTACTTGGTTTACCAAGCTTGACCTCAGGGGGGCATATAACCTTATTCGCATTAAGCACGGGGATGAATGGAAGACGGCATTTAATACCCCAGAGGGGCATTTTGAGTACCTAGTGATGCCCTTTGGGCTCACTAATGCTCCTTCTGTCTTCCAGTCCTTCATGAATGACATTTTCAGGGATTTTGTGGATACATTTCTGATTGTTTATTTGGATGATATCTTGATTTTTTCCAATGACTGGGACTCTCATGTGAAACATGTTCGGACTGTGTTCCAGATTTTGAGAGAGAATGCTCTGTATGTGAAGGGATCAAAGTGTCTTTTTGGCGTACAGAGGATCTCATTTCTGGGATTCATTTTGTCCCCATCTGTTATTGAAATGGACCCGGTCAAGTTCAGGCCATCTGTGATTGGGTCCAACCTACTTCATTAAAGGCTCTTCAAAGATTCTTGGGTTTTGCCAATTTTTATCGTAAATTTATTGGTAATTTCTCTGTTATTGTTAAACCATTGACTGATTTGACCAAAAAGAGTTCTGATGTGGTGAATTGGCCTCCTGAGGCAGTCTCTGCGTTTCAGGAACTTAAGCAGAGATTCACTTCTGCTCCTGTTCTACGGCAGCCTGATGTTTCTCTGCCATTTCAGGTGGAGGTTGATGCCTCTGAAATTGGGGCAGGTGCCGTTTTGTCCCAAAGAGATCCAGAGACCTCTAAAAGTAACCCTTGTGCCTTTTTCTCTCGAAAATTTTCTCCAACTGAACGTAATTATGACGTGGGTAATCGGGAGTTATTGGCCATGAAGTGGGCTTTTGAAGAGTGGAGACATTGGCTGGAGGGAGCCAAACATCAGGTGGTGGTCCTCACGGACCGTAAGAATCTGGTTTATCTGGAATCAGCCAAGCGACTTAATCCTAGACAGGCCAGGTGGGCCTTGTTTTTCACACGTTTTAATATCATGGTTTCCTTTCTTCCTGGCACTAAGAATGTTAAGGCGGATGCCCTCTCGAGGAGTTCCTTGCGGACTCTCCTGAGTTATCTGATCCTGCTGTTATTTTGAAAGAGGGTGTAGTTCTTTCCGCCATCTCGCCCAATTTGAGACTGGCTCTGGAAGGGTGTCAGGAGGATAAACCCGAGCGCTGCCCTATTGGAAATTGTTTGTCACAGACCGGTGGAAAAAGAGTGTGATGTCTGAGATTCATTGTCCCGCGTTGGCCGGTCATCCCGGAATTTTTGGTACCAGAGACTTGGTTAGTCGGTCCTTTTGGTGGCCTACTTTGTCTCGTGACGTCAGGGAATTTGTGCAGTCCTGCGGGACTTGCTCTCGCTCCAAGCCTTGCTCTCGCTCTAGTGGTTTGTTGATGCCATTGCCTGTGCCCAAGAGACCATGGACCCATATCTCTATGGATTTCATTTCCGACCTCCCTGTTTCTCAGAGAATGACCGTTATCTGGGTGATTTGTGATAGGTTTTCCAAAATGATACATCTTGTGCCATTACCTAAGTTGCCTTCCTCCTCTGAATTGGTGCCTTTGTTCCTTCAGCACGTGGTTCGGTTACACGGCATTCCTGAGAACATTGTGTCTGACAGAGGAGTCCAGTTTGTTTCCAGATTTTGGAGGACTTTTTGTTCTAAACTTGGTGTTCAATTGTCTTTCTCCTCAGCTTTTCATCCTCAGACCAATGGACAAACTGAGAGAATAAACCAGACATTGGAGACTTATCTGAGATGCTTTGTGTCTGCTGATCAGGATGACTGGGTCTCTTTTTTGCCTTTGGCTGAGTTTGCTCTTAATAATAGGGCTAGCTCTGCCACTTTGATGTCTCCATTTTTCTGCAATTTTGGGTTTCACCCTCGATTTTCTTCAGGACAGACGGAGGCTTCTGTCTGTCCAGGTGTTACTCTGTTGTGGAGCGTATGCAGCAGATTTGGGACCAGGTAGTAGAGAGGTTGTCCCTCTCTCAGGAGAGGGCCCAGCGGTTTGCCAACCGGCATAGGACTGATGGTCCTCGGTTTGAAGTGGGGGACTTGGTCTGGTTGTCCTCAAGAAATATCCCTATGAGAGTTGCATCTCCTAAGTTTAAGCCTAGGTTCATTGGACCTTATAAGATCATGGAGAATCTTAATCCTGTTTCCTTTCGTTTACTTCTTCCAGGGACATTTAAGATCCATAACGTGTTCCACAAGTCCTTATTGAAGAGGTTTGTCGAGCCAGTGGTTCCTATGGCTGTGCCTCCTGACCCTGTTTTGGTTGAGGGCAATCTGGAGTATGTGGTTGAGAAAATATTGAATTCTCGTTTTTCTAGACGGAAACTCCAGTATTTGGTTAAGTGGAGAGGTTATGGTCAGGAGGACAATTCTTGGGTGTTTGCTTCGGACATCCATGCTAGGAGACTCATCCGTGCGTATCACAGAGCTCATCCTGAATGACCTGGTTGCTCAAATGAGGGTTCGGTGACCCCTCCTCAAGGGGGGGTACTGTTGTGAATGTGCTAGAAATGAATTCTGAGCAGAAGCTCCCTCTGGTGGTTACAAACAGTACTGAACTATCCAATGAAGATTGTGAAGATTGGCGATCAGGTGTTACTGACTGGTCTTATATAAGGGAGGTTCCCTCCCATCAGGGTTGCGGTGATCAATTGTTCTGGTCTCATCTTTGATTCCTGTTCACTTTGTAGCTTGCTGTTTCGTGCCTGCATCTTCTGCTAACAGATAAGACATTTTCTTCTTTTAGTTTTTTTTGTGCTTGCTTTTTGCATTTTGTCCTGCACTTCTGTGGGGGTCTGCCGGGTCCTCTCCGGGGGCTTGTGCTCCTCTCAGTTTAGTTCATCCACTGTTGTTTGTTCATTTGCCTTTTCCAGTTTTTTCAGTGGCTGCTGTTTAGTTTTGTTACACCAGAGAACTAATTTAGGAGGTAGAGGTCGTGTGATCTCAGTTGTTTTTTTAATTAGTAGAGTTGGTACTTTTCAGGGTTTTTTGGGATTGCAGTAAGTGTCCTTCCTATCCTTTTCTATTTAGGAAGTTTGGGCCCAACGTTTGCTCATACTATTTTCTGTCTGTGTCTGTATTCCCTCTTGTCTAACCGCCATTACATGTTTGGGGGCTTTCTATGTTCTTTGGGGATCTGCTCCGGGGCAGATAGTTTTCTGTCTTTAGGTGTAGTTAGCTTCTCAGGCTGTGACGAGGCGTCTAGTACCAACGTAGGTACGCTCCACGGCTGCCTTTAGTTGTGGTGGTTAGTCAGGGTACTGCAATCCCATAGATTCCAACCTCTCTGGTGTATTTCCTTTTTTGCCTGCTCTCCTCAGCTACCAAATCATAACAGGTATCAGGTGTAGTAATAGGGACACATACGGCAGCAGCGGCTCAGTATTGGGGTATCAGGAGCAGTAATAGGGACACATACGGCAGCAGCGGCTCAGTATTGGGGTATCAGGTGTAGTAATAGGGACACACACAGCAGCAGCGGCTCAGTATTGGGGTATCAGCAGGATGAGGAGTTTGTGCAGGTTGAGAATAGTCCAATCGGTGACCGTGACAGTGCTGACAATATGAGAAGTGAAACGTGTCTTTGTTGTATTCTTTGCAGTCGAGTCCTGGCTGGAGGAGTCGTCATGTCGGTCTGGGCCAGATGGAAAAGACATGAAAAGTGAACGATTCCATCAGAAAGAACATCAGCGGTAAGTCATTATCTGTAAATCTGCTGTAATCTCTTACAGTCATGGCCAAAAGTTTTGAGAATGACACAAGTATTATATTTTCACATGATCTGCTGCCCTCTGGTTTTTATGTGTGTTTGACAGATGTTTTTATCACAGACAGAAATATAATAATTGCAAACATATGAGTAACAAAAGCTTATATTGACAGTTAGAATGAGTTAATGCAGCAAGTCAATATTTGCAGTGTTGACCCTTCTTCTTCAGGACCTCTGCAATTCTCCCTGGCATGCTCTCAATCAACTTCTGGTCCAAATCCTGACTGATAGCAGTCCATTCTTGCACAATCAATGCTTTCATTTTGTCAGAATTTTTAGGTTTTTGTTTGTCCACCCGTCTCTTGATGATTGACCACAAGTTCTCAATGGGATTAAGATCTGGGGAGTTTCCAGGCCATGGACCCAAAATCTCTATGTTTTGTTCCCTGAGCCATTTAGTTATCACCTTTGCTTTATGGCAAGGTGCTCCATCATGCTGGAAAAGGTATTGTTGATCGCCAAACTGCTCTTGGAGGGTTGGGAGAAGTTGCTCTTGGAGGACATTCTGGTACCATTCTTTATTCATGGCTGTGTTTTTAGGCAAGACTGTGAGAGAGCCGATTCCCTTGGCTGAGAAGCAACCCCACACATGAATGGTTTCAGGATGCTTAACAATTGGCATGAGACAAGACTGGTGGTAGCGCTCACTTTGTCTTCTCCGAATGAGGCGTTTTCCTGATGTCCCAAACAATCGAAAAGGGGATTCATCAGAGAAAATAACTTTACCCCAGTCCTCAGCAGTCCACTGCCTGTACCTTTTGCAGAATATCAGTCTGTCCATGATGTTTTTTCTGGAGAGAAGTGGCTTCTTTGCTGCCCTCCTTGAGACCAGGCCTTGCTCCAAGAGTCTCCGCCTCACAGTCGTGCAGATGCACTCACAGCTGCCTGCTGCCATTCCTGAGCAAGCTCTGCACTGCTGGTAGCCCGATCCCGCAGCTGAAACACTTTTAAGAGACGGTCCTGGCGCTTGCTGGTCTTTCTTGGGCGCCCTGGAAGCCTTTTTGGCAACAATGGAACTCTCTCCTTGAAGTTCTTGATGATGCGATAGATTGTTGACTGAGGTGCAATCTTTCTAGCTGCGATACTCTTCCCTGTTAGGCCATTTTTGTGCATTGCAATGATGACTGCACGTGTTTCTTTAGAGATAACCATGGTTAACAGAAGAGAAACAATGATGCCAAGCACCAGCCTCCTTTTAAAGTGTCCAGTGGTGTCATTCTTACTTAATCATGACAGATTGATCTCCAGCCATGTCCTCATCAACACCCACATCTGTGTTAATGGAGCAATCACTGAAAAGAGGTTAGCTGGTCCTTTTAAGGCAGGGCTGCAATGATGTTGAAATGTGTTTTGGGGGATAAAGTTCATTTCTAGCCAAATATTGACTTTGCAAGTAATTGCTGTTAAGCTGATCACTCTTTATAACATTCTGGAGTATATGCAAATTGCCATTAGAAAAAGTGAAGCAGTAGACTTTGTAAAAATTAATATTTGTGTCATTCTCAAAACTTTTGGCCATGACTGTACATGTTCTGTAGGACTGGTATTATTTACCACTGACCATATGGCGGTGATATCAATATTAGTCTTTTTATATATAGATTATTTTTGGCAACAGCGTGGTCATTTGCTGAGGTTTTCTGGTTAGGGGCGCACTCAGAAGTTTCGCCCCCCTAAACCGAAACCCTAGCTATGCCTCTGGTATGTGTGTATCTCATACCTGATGATTCTGGTAATATGTATCATAATATATTATTATATTAACCCCTTTGTCCCCGACTATTCTCCTTCGTGATTCACAAAACTCGCCACTGTCTTTCCACCTTTGTCCACAATTATCGGGCAATAAACTTTTGTCCCCTAAATCTCTCAGCTCCCAAATCTCGTCCTGAGGTCTTTTGATAGACATCCAATCTGGGTTGGCGGGTCGCCTCTTTGTGATCCCTTGGGTAATTCCTTATCAATAGTTGCTCAGTAATAATAAATACATTGTTCAGTGCCGCGCCGACACCGGCTAATTACCAGGGGAAATATTCATCGCCGAGGAACGGCGCAGATTGTGTTTTACTGATGATACAGATCTTATGTTTGAATATTGAGGAGAATAGGAAGGTGATCGCGCTGAGCCGATTAATATTATCAGCTTATGAGATGTAGGTCAGGTGGGGGGATTTACTCAGCACCAACACTTTCCCCACAAGGAGAGAAAAAGATACCGACAATACTTGTAAACTTATAATCTTCGGCTTTCAGCCTATTCCAACCACTAAAAACACTGAGTAAACATCGTCTTGATCAACAGTACAGGAAACAATAAGAAACCTTGTAATAGATCTGCTCCTTTCTCCATTTATGAGCCACTTATCTACCTCCTGTACTCATCATTCACTCTGGAATAACTACTAACATCTCTCCTGCTCAAGACAAGAGAGATTGAATGTAATGTATATAATATACAGTGGTATATACCATGTGTGAAAAAGTGTCAGCCACATTGGAGGTTTCTGAGCATGAATCGCCTTTTTAAGGTCATTACAGCATCTCAGTCGGATTAA
>JARQOD010012564.1:0-19111 GCA_033576555.1 Oophaga sylvatica | reverse complement strand
ATACAGAACTATGCAGATCGGTATACAGCTCAGTGGAGGTGCTCATTTAGTCTGGCAGGGCATCAAGTGCACTGTTTCTTCAGATGACTACCAGGCTCAGAGTGTCCTGTACTTTATTGTATCCTTCAAAGTTTGGGAAGAGCTTGCATGTAGCTCAGTATTCATTAGGATTTCCTGGGTGCCTTGAGGCTACATCTTCACTTCACTGGCAGATGGGCAAAAAAACAATTTGAAATCCCTCTGGGTGTGAAGTGATGACACAACTTCAAAGCACAAATGGATTTACAAATTGCAAACTATGAAGGAACAGTTTTTTTATGCTTGTATATTTTGCATGAGCTGATTTTTCTTAGAGGGCTCAGTGAACACAGATACGGTTATGTGAATTAACATTTCATTTATGCATGGACAAATGTGTTTTCCCGTCTTCACCATGTCCTCTGTTTAGTGGAAGAAAATAAACATTGGTACAAAGCCTTGCCATTTTTTAACATCTCAGTATCCTTAATACTTTAATTATTATAATCAAGATTTTATCAGGTGAAATGAGACATTGATAAAAGGAAATAGTTGAAATCTTCAAGATTTTTCCAAACTTTAAATATTGCGTGTAAATTGTTTAAATGCAGTAAGATTAGTCACTTACTTATGTACTGTATATACAGTTATATGAAAAAGTTTGGGCACTCCTATTAATCTTAAGCTCAATGTTTTCTAAAAATTGGTGTTTTTGCAACAGCTATTTCAGTTTGATATATCTAATAACTATTGGACACAGTAATGTTTTTGTCTTGAAATGAGGTTTATTGTACTAACAGAAAATGTGCAATCTGCATCCAAACAAAATTTGACAGGTGCATAAGTATGGGCACCTCACCAGAAAAGTGACATTAATATTTAGTAGATCCTCCTTTTGCAAAAATAACAGCCTCTAGTCGCTTCCTGTAGCTTTTAATGAGTTCCTGGATCCTGGATGAAGGTATTTTTGACCATTCCTCTTTACAAAACAATTCCAGTTCAGTTAAGTTTGATGGTCGCCGAGCATGGACAGCCCTCTTCAAATGATCCCACAGATGTTCAATGATATTCAGGTCTGGGGACTAGGATGGTCATTTCAGAACATTGTAATTGTTCCTCTGCATGAATGCCTGAGTAGATTTGGAGCAGTGTTTTGGATCATTGTCTTGCTGAAAGATCCATCCCCTGCGTAACTTCAACTTTATCACTGATTCTTGAACATTATTGTCAAGAATCTGCTGATACTGAGTGGAATCCATGCGTCCCTCAACTTTAACAAGATTCCCGGTGCCGGCATTGGCCACACAACCCCAAAGCATGATGGAACCTCCACCAAATTTTACTGTGGGTAGCAAGTGTTTTTCTTGGAATGCTGTGTTTTTTTGACGCCATGCATAATGCCTTTTTGTATGACCAAACAACTCAATCTTGGTTTCATCAGTCCACAGGACCTTCTTCCATAAAGAAATTGGCTTCTCCAAATGTGCTTTTGCATACCTCAGCCGACTCTGTTTGTGGCGTGCTTGCAGAAACGGCTTCTTTCGCATCACTCTCCCATACAGCTTCTCCTTGTGCAAAGTGCGTTGTATAGTTGACCGATGCACAGTGACACCATCTGCAGCAAGTTGATGCTGCAGCTCTCTAGAGGTGGTCTGAGGATTGTCCTTGACTGATCTCACCATTCTTCTTCTCTGCCTTTCTGATGTTTTTCTTGGCCTGCCACTTCTGGCCTTAACAAGAACTGTCCCTGTGTTCTTCCATTTCCTTACTATGTTCCTCACAGTGGAAACTGACAGGTTCAATCTCTGAGACAGCTTTTTGTATCCTTCCCCTGAACAACTATGTTGAATAATCTTTGTTTTCAGATCATTTGACAGTTGTTTTGAGGAGCCCATGATGCCACTCTTCAGAGGAGATTCAAACAGGAGAACAACTTGCAAGTGGCCACTTTAAGTAGCTTTTCTCATGATTGCATACACCTGGCTATGAAGTTCAAAGCTCAACGAGGTTTCAAAACCAAAAAAGTGCTTTAGTAAGTCAGTAAAAAGTAGGTAGGAGTATTTAAAACAAGAAAATGATAAGGGTGCCCATACTTATGCACCTGTCAAATTTTGTTTGAATGCAGATTGCACATGTTCTGCTAGTACAATAAACCTCATTTCAAGGCAGAAACATTACTGTATCCAATAGTTATTAGATATATCAAACTGAAATAGCAGTTGCAAAAACACCAATTTTTATACACATTAAGCTTAAGATTAATATGGGTGCCCAAACTTTTTCATATAACTGTAACTAAAATGCCCCTCTAAGCTTGTCTTACGTGCAGTCATTAGAAATGAGCGAACTTGTTCGGAAAACGTTTGCCAATCTCGTATATGACCCGAACGTTGCGTATTCGGATTTGTGTTCAGATTCCGGAGCTTTTTTCCTAAATATCAGCAAAAGTCGGCCAAAGTTAATAACTAAGTTCACTAAGGGCTCTTTCAGACTTCTGTGTTTCCGGTAGCAGCACGGACCATAAAACGTCCCGCACATGTGCACACTGATGACACAGGGATGACATACCTGTGACATCAGTGTGACAGGTACTGGTGCCTGAAAATCAGTGATACTGTTCGCGCTGGTCCCCGATGCCGGGTGTTGAAGAAGACAGTACTAAGAAATGGGGTATGTGAATTTTTGATCAGGGTCATTTTGATGTTTTGGGTTGTCATTATGATATAAAAAGAGAAAACATAGTAGTTTGACAATAAATGGCTTCACCCAACCACTAACCATGAGTGGAGAAAAAGTTTTGGTGTTATCTTTCATATTCTCTGAAAAAAGGCAAAGAAAGCAAAAATTCTGCTGGGGTACGTAAACTTTTGAGCACAACTGTATATATATAAAAAAAATTACGTCGGGTTCCCCTGTATTTTTGATAACCAGCCAGGCAAAACTTACAGCTGTGGGCTGCAACACTCAGCTGTCAGTGTTAACAAGGCTGGTTAAAAAGAATAGATGGATCCCATGTCGTATTTTTTAATTATTTAAATAAATAATTTAAAAAAACAGCCCCCTCATTTTTGACAATCAGCCAAGCTGAAGAAGACAGCTGGGGGCTAGTATTCTCAGGCTGGTAAGGGGCCATGGTTATTGCCTCCCAGCCTTAAAATAGCAGCCATCCCAGTAAAGGCACATCTATGTGATGTGCTAATTCTGGCACTTTGCCTGTGTTTTCCCACTTGCCCTGTGGCAGTGGCAAGTAGGGTTCATATTTGTGGGGCTGATGATGTCACCTTTGTATTGTCCGGTGACATTAAGTCCACAGCTTAGTAATGGAGAGGTGTCTATAAGACGACTATACATTACTAATCCTATAGTTATATTGTAGATAAACAGACACCCAGAGTATAGTACTTTAATTGAAATTATGACACTTCTTAGGCTATTAATATCAGCCCCCAGCTGTCTGGTTAGCCTTTGCTGGTTATTAAATATAGGGGAACTGTATGTCAATTTTTTTGGGGGTCCACATTTTAATAATCAGAAAAGGCTAGGTATACAACTGTGAGCTGATATTAATAGCCTGGGAACCTTTATGAATATTGTCTCTTTCCCAGAATATTAACATCAGCCCACTCGAATTTTCTTCAGCTATTTAGGAAAATGATGGGGTACCCCACTCTGTTTTTTTCATTTATTTTTTTATTTAGTAACAAGTACTGTAAAATACAAATCCAAGGTAACCTTAGTTTAGAGTCGTCAGATGTTCCAGCAGCTGGAAACTTCAGTAACCTTAAAATGTCCCTCAAAGTTTCATGAGTTTTCCAGGCCTTGCAGCTGCTGGGAGACCCAGTGGCTTTGAAGTCTGGTATCTCTGGAGACTCTCTAGCATTTTTTTCACTGAGGTCACTGCAGTTCAGGGGTGTGGCTGGGAATGCAGCCTCAGTGACCGGCGGAAACATCAATGACGTCATCACTAGTCACAGATTCTGCACTCGCAGCAGCTCATTCCTCAGTGCTTCTCAGCCTGGAAAGTCACATATTTGCACCATCCAGTTTGAAAATTGTTTATCCACAGACATGGATTACTGCGTGGGACAGAATGATGGACAGGTGAGGGATATGATTTTTTTTGTTATATTATAGGGAACCATGACATCATGGACTGGGAGATGACATGAGTATGGTTTTATTTAGATTCATTAAAGGAGTCTGTGTCATTCTATTCTTTTAATTAAAGGACTTTATTCTGGCTGTTTATTTACAATATCAATGACCCCTTACTAGCCTGAGAATACCAGCTGCCAGCTTTAGCTTGGCTGGTTGTCAAAAATGGGGGGAGGGTGGCCCACGCCATTTATTAAAAATTGTTTATTTCAATAATTAAATAAACAGCATGGGCACCCCTATATTCTTGATAGCCAGCCTTGCTGACACTGACACCTGAGGGTTGCAGCACACAGCTGTCAATTTTACCGGGCTGGTTATCAAAAATCCAGAGGAACCTACTTCAATTTTTTTTAATTATTTAAATATAGCGCAATTGATGAGTAATTCATACCACTTTTCCTGGTGTCTGCCCCTAATTTTAGCTGTTTTGGCAGTTTTTTGGCCCCCTTGAAGGTGTTGTTTCTGCATTTGGTTTTGCCTCCCATTGAAGTAAATGGGGTTTGAGTATGTTCGTCGAATCGTTTTGCAAACGTCCCGATATTCGCCAATCCGACCTGAACTGAACCTTGAAAAGTTCACTCATCCCTGGCGCCCCCCTTACCCTCAGGTCAGTCAGGGAACTGCACCTAGGATAAGTAGTCGCCAGATGCGCCGTTTGGATGTGTACTGGCTATTAGGCACTCTGCAGCGAGGGCGATAACCTATTCCCGGCCCAGGTGGGATATACACTTATCAAACCCCATCTATCACTGCCAGTCTCCCAGATACCCCAGAACACACTTCGCCGCCACCAGCTCCTGGTTCTATAATTAATATCGGGTCAGGAGCCAACCCCAATCAGTAGCTTTGGCTTAATTTAGCATGGAGGTCGTGAAGATACGTTTATAGAGCAAGCAGAAATGAAGCCAGTAATTTTATATTTTACTCCAAAAAGTAGGCAGTGTTTAAAAAAGTATAATATATTATAAAGGGAGACAAATTACCATATGTACAGAGCAATTACAAAATAAAAAGGAAGAAAGATGAAAAGCTTACAGCTATCTCATATCATGGTTGCAGTGTGGTATGTGGGGAGAGGGGTTCCCAAGGACTAGGATTCAGTCCACAACAGGGATGGTATATGCTGTCCTCCTCCAAGCACTGACCAACCTGCAAAATTGCTGTTCCTGTTTTATAGATGTTCCCTAAACTAAGGAACTTCCCCTGGGTTGACCCCACTGTGAGGGTTGGGGAACTACCCTTTCTGAACAGTTATGAAATACTCTATTACCCATATCTCTTAGGGTGAACCTCGTAGAAGAAAGACAAAATTATCATTATGACATGGGGTTAATTTAAGTATAAGCACAAAGTGGCTACATGACCTGCTTATGGAGAAATCCATTCCTTGGATTCTGATGGTTCTGGGTCCTAGAGATTTCACTGGGTGTAGGTCTACAGATGGTCATGCAAATATGTAACTTTCATATCTATAGCACCAACTGGGGTCAAGATATGCCCTAATATGATGTTTCTACATGAACAAAAGAGCACATGTCTTGGAGCGGTCACAAACCAGCTTCAGATGGTCATTAAAGCTACTCAGGGCTGCTAGCAAACTAGTATCACGTTACACAGGGTGTGTAGTGAGAAGGAGCTGGGAGGGGGGTAAAAAAGCCCAAAGCGTGTGTCTGTGGAGAGTGTCGGTGAAGCCCTGGATTGTTCTAGAAATGTGTGATGATAAAGAAAACCATTCCCCATATTTATATTATCGTGACAGAGGGGTACCAACAATTTTAACCACGTGTGTACATAAAGGTTATCATATACTGTGCAATATGTGGTTTGTTATTAGGGATGAGCAAGCTTTAAAATGCTCGAGTGCTCGTTTTGAGTAACGAGTGTAATGAGAGTCCATGGGAAATCCAAGCATTTTTTCGGTAGACCCTACAAGGAGGTCTGGGGGGCAGTGAAAATGTTGAAATGGATGGTAAACGTGCTGAATGGAAAGAGAAAAGAATGGGGAAGACCCATGGAAGCATCTCTAACTGCCAGATCGCTGTTGAGAAAAATAGTGTCACACTTTTACGCCACTTTAAGGACTGATAATAAAAGATTCAAAATTAATGAGAAATTGGAGTTTACAGGAAAAAAATTGTTAAGAAACATTATTTCTGGTACAATGACTTGTATATAAGGCAAAATTTAAAAAGGATTTTAAAAAACCTTAAGTAAACAAAAATCAAAATTTTATATTAATTTTTATTCCATTGTTATTTTTTAATTAAAATTAAAATTGAAAATTTTTGTGTAATTTATTGAGGAAGAGAGAATTGACAAAAATTACATGGAAAAGGGATTTAGTTATACCCTGTATTAGACATAAAAGAGGGCTTCATACACATTTAATTCTCATGTAGTGGTACTCATAAAGGCTATGCACATGGTACAAAATCAGAAAAAAATTATAAACTTGAAGGCAACAGATGGAGGGCCTCATTCAAATATTGAACATTAAAAATGATTTATATGCTGCTGTCATCTGGTGGTGAGGAAAAGTGGGGGCTAATGCAGGCTTGGTTAATTTTTATCAGAGTGAGGATGTCAGCATTCTCTGACAGGCAAAAGCACCTGTCTGTTATGACCCCCCTGGCGGCACTAAAACCCGCTTAGACAAGACGCTAGCAGCAGGGCAGCAAAACACCTCCAAGGCATAGAGGGACAGCTCTTGCCAGATGTCCAGCTTTGAGACCCAATAGTTGAAAGTCACAGAGGAATTAGGGAGTACGCTGGTTTAGTCAGCCAGGTATTGCTTGACTATCTTTAAAAACTTTTCCCTCCTTGTCAAAAATACCTTGTGATCAGGCCCTGGATACTGGGCTGGTGTCATGAAATTGGCCAGGCATTCAGCAGTGTATCCCTGCCTCTGTTGTGTGTCTCCCTCGCCACTCCTCCTTGGTTGGGCAAGGAAGCGTTCCCTTTGCCACTAGTGTTGTCTGATGGGAATTTTTTCAACATATTTTACACAATGTCCTTCGATTAGAGCACCATTTTAGAAGACATCTCCGACTCAGGAATGAGAGATGCAAAGTTGTCCTTGTAGCGTGGGTCTAGCAGGGTGAAGAACCAGTACTTTTTTGGGCCAAGATAAATATAATGCGAGGGTTCACGGAAAAGGCAGCAGTACATAAAGTTGGCCAAATGTGCCAAGCTCCCTACAGCCAAAACTTCCCTATCTCCAGCATGATGAAGATTCTCCATGTCCTCATCCTCCTTCTCTTCTTCCTCCTCCTCAGCCCATCCACAAAGGAGAGACGGGAAGAAGGTTGTGTGGGTACTAGCCTGTGTTGCGCTAGCAATCAGCTGCCATTCCTCCTCAACCTCCACCTCCTCATTGTTACCCAATCTGCTCTGAGCAGATCAGATGAGGCTGGGCTGGATAATATCTTCCTGTCTCATGTCTTCATGCATCTCCACCAGGTTCCACATGCATAGCTTCATGTTTAATTGTGAGCAGCGACTGTTTAAGTAGGCACAGAAACTGGATTGTTGTGCTTACTATGGTGTAATGAACATACCACCAAAATTTACCAGAAAGCATGTAATACTCTATGGATTATTAATTGATTAATTATTGATCGATTATTAATCAAATCTAGAAAAAAATGTGAATGCTTTTTTGGAGTGTTAAATGCCAACAAAATTTAACAGAAAGCACACAATAATCTATGGATGACTAAATGAATCCAGAAAATTTTTTCAATGATTTTTTTGAGTGTTATATACCACCAAAATGTACCACAAAGTGCCTAATACTCTATAGATGACTATTTGAATCCAGAAAAAAAATCAATGCTTTATGGAGTGTTATATACTACCAAAATTAAACAGAACACACATAAAAATCTATGGTTGACTAATTTAATGTAATAAAAATGTATACGCTTTTTTAAAGTGACCACCAAAGTTTAACAGAAAGCGCATAATACTCTACGGATGACTAAAGGAATCTGAAAAAAATTTTGAATGTTATATTGGAGTAGTATATACCACCAAAATTTAACAGAAAGCACATAATACTCTGTGGATGACTAATTAAACCCAGAAAAAATGCAGAATGTATCGTATAGCAAAAGAAAAAGAACAAGATGAACCCTTAAAAGGACTGTCACTATGATGGTACAGCCAGGGCCGGCGTCAGCACCCGGCACACCCGGGCAAGTGCCGGGGCCCTGAGCAGGCGGGGGGGCCCACTCGCCGTCAGGCACCCAGGCGCCCGTTAGCGGTGTCAGCGCCGCCACTGGGCCCCCCTGTTTGCTCAGGGCCCCGGCAGCAGCCGGCGCAATACTCACCTCTCTCCGTGCCTCCGCTGCCGCAGCTCTGAGCTCCAGGGGGCACCTGCGCCAGCGCTTCCTCTTTCACAGCAGCCGCTGAATGACGTCATCATTCAGCGGCCGGCTGTGGCAGAGAGCGCGTGGACGCCGGACAGGTGAGGTGTGTGTGTATGTGTGTGCCTGCTGCATGTGTGTATGTGAGAGAGTGCTGTCTGTGGTGCTGTATGTGTGATGGTGGCGGGGGGAGGCAGTGATGGTGGTGAGGAGGCAATGATGATGGGGAGGCAATGATAATGGGAAGGCAATGATGATGATGATGATATTAATGGGGAGGCAATGATGATGATGATGATGATGATGATGGGGAGGCAATGATAATGGGAAGGCAATGATGATGATGATATTAATGGGAGGCAATGATAATGATGATGATGGGGAGACAATGATAATGGGAAGGCAATGATGATGATATTAATGGGGAGGCAATGATGATGATAGGGAGACAATGATGATGATGATGGGCAGGCAATGATGATGAGGGAGGAAATGATGATGATATGGGCAGGCAATGATGATGATAATGGGGAGTCTTTCCACAGCGCCCTTTCCTGAGCCGTAACAGTGCAGAGCGCAGCACAGTGTAGAGGAGAGCTCCATATTTTGTATGGAGCATTATATGTGGTCCAGTATTCTGTATGGAACATTATATTGGGTCCAGTATTCTGTATGGAGCATTATATGGGGGATGGCGGGGTGACATCCTGCATGGGGTATTATATGGATGATGAGGGGGAGACTATGTGGTGCCCATAATATTGTATGGAGGACTGTACTGTCCGGTCTGTACTGTGCGCTGTGAGGATTTGGCGGTTTTTGAGCTATTGTACAATTTACAATAGGTATCAGTCATGTAATGGAAGAAGAGAAGTGTTTGGCGTTGTGCTATACCCATATTTCTCTGCAGTATCTGTGCATCATGAATCGTGTTCTGTGTTAAGGGGGCCCACTGAGGCTCTTTCGCCCGGGCCCATAAAAACCTGGAGCCGGCCCTGGGTACAGCTTCGGCACGAGTACCAACAATATAGGACTTTGATTCGTTGAACTGTGCACACACAGGCTTGGACAAGCACTTTCTCCCTCCAATAAGAACTGTCCCTGAGCTGTGCAATGGCGTCAGTGAGCTGAATGTGGTGGCGCCTGTCCTTTTATCTTCCTTTTAACCACTGAGGAGGTAATGAGGCCAGCCAATCAGAGTAATGCCACTATCAAGATGGCAACTACATTACAGTGACTGGCAGAAAATCCCCACGTGTTTATTGACTGTCTAACAGGCGCCAAACATGTGGAGCGAGGATTCGAGCTTCAAATCCTAGCACCGGTTAATGCTCACCGAGTGCCAAGCATATCCGAGCACCGTGATACTCACGTGATGTCCGATTATCACCAATCACATTCGCTCATCCCTATTTGTTATACCTGAACTAAATAATGCTCTATTTACGGTGACTGCACATGCAAACATTTTTTTCATTAAGGCATTAAGGATTGCATAATTGAGCCTGACACACAAAACTATTAATTATTGTACTTGTTCATCCAGGCATTCCCACTATTTGTCTTATGAATGGTTTCTCACCTTTCATATGTGTTCACTTAGTTTTTATATCTATTCATTTAATAAAAATGTAATGTTTTCTACGTGCCCTTGTTTAAAGCTTTCTGTTTTTGGAGTTTATGCACTATGTTATGCTTTATGGCCTAATTATTGTGATCTCTCTTTAGGTGTATATATTTGTTGTAGAAGTGCATTCAAAGTTTCCACTGCAATACGCCCCTCTTCAGTATAAAATAGGGTAGTGACCTCTATAGAATTTTGATTAAGTTTTTTCAGTAGCAACTTACGAAGTGTTGAGCGATACTGCTCGATATCTAAATATATCGGATCGGAATGGTATCGCCGATATCACTAAAATATCGGCGATACCCGATACCGATACCGGAAGTCCCATGTAAGTCTATGTGAACCAAATATCGACATTAAAAAAAACCCATTCTTGCCTTGTTGGTTAATTGTACATGAAGGAAAACAACAAAGAGTAATGTAGAATGTATTGGGGGAGGTTGAGGAGACAATAAAGGCATACATGTTTAACCCAATGCATTGGAATAGCATTAATATATTTTTTTTTGGAAATACGTTTGGATTGACGAACAAATTGACAATGTTGTTAACCTTTTTTCTATTTTGGCAAATATGTATGTTTCACAACTTCCATGCTCTTCACCTTTTTAACTTTTGACACACTTTCTCCTTCATAATCTTCAGCAGCATCATCTTTCTCATCAAATTATTCTTCATCTTCACCTTCTTAATCTTCTTCTTAAACTTCTTGCTATCAATGTTTTTGTTTACATTACTCATATTGTTATTATTAAACTATTAATCTTCTTCATATTCAAATTCTTCATCTTCTTCCTCTTCATCTTCTTCATCATATTCTTATTTGTGACAGAGATTCCTGTACTTGTAATCTGTAAAAGTATGAATTTTTCATTCTTCCGTTCTTGCTGTCACAAAAGATTTAAATTACAACAGTATTTGTCCGTGTTCAGTTTAGCCTGCAGCAGCAGGCATTTTCCAGGGCACCACGAGGAGGAACGGACTCACCCCCATACACTGCTTAGTCTTCTTCTGCTTAGAATTTAGAGCATATATTTTGCTCTTCATTTTGGTCTTATACTTCATGTTCTTCTGCTTTTTGATCTTCTGCTTATTGTTCTTCTGTCTCTTGTTCTGTATCTTGTAGTTTGTCTTAACCTTCTTTGTCCTGTTGGTGATCTTCTTCTGGGTAATCTTTTATTTTTTCTTTGTGATGGTGTTCAGGCTGGTTGCTTCATGCTCGTCGTCCTTGTTGTCGTCATCTTCTTCTGGTGGTCTTTAAGGTCGTCTAATTTACGAGAACCAGCTGATGTTACTGGAACCCGGACGGGTATCAGATGGAGCAAGAGACAATGGAAGTAACGAGGACCAGCTGACTGTGCTGGAACCCGGAGGGGCAGCAGAAGGAAAAGAGGCAATGTCACAACCGAGTACCAGCTGACGTTACTGTGACACGGTTACTAAGCAGGAGGTACCTGTGCTCCAAAGCACTACCAAGGACCAGCAGACGTTGGTGGAACTCGGATACGGGAGATGGGACGGGCACCTAGGCCAAAGGCACTGGGGAGAACCAGTTGACGGTACTGGACCCCGGACGGGTAGCAGAAGGAAAAGAGGCAATGTCACAACCGAGTACCAGCTGACGTTACTGTGACACGGTTACTAAGCAGGAGGTACCTGTGCTCCAAAGCACTACCAAGGACCAGCAGACGTTGCTGGAACTCGGATACGGAGATGGAGGCACCTAGGCCAAAGGCACTGGGGAGAACCAGTTGACGGTACTGGACCCCGGACGGGTAGCAGAACGCACCCATGAAAATGTAAGTTGACAGGACGCAAGCCGTCCGCAGTTACCGAATCACACAGTCCTACAGTGGGTGCTTGTCCTATGTCACAATGGAAACAGCCTTTATTTACATATCCCACAGCACACATAGGAATCACCTAAACTGCAGGCACCATAGAGTCGGCTAACCCGAATGCAACACGACAGCACAACTTATTGGAGGATAATTGACGTTCACACTGCCAGGAAACAGCTGTCGTGCTGTAACCAGGCTGGCCAGGAGTCAGTACCCCTGCCAATTACTTACGAGCAACAAATGGCGGTGTTGTAGCCCAGGGAGTAGAGTTCAGGTGGTAGAAAGATGAACATAACAGGAGACATGGAAAACGTTGCCAAACAGTTATTTAATCTGAAAACTGACAGGCAAATTCAGGTGAGATCCATGCCTTGTTCATTTTCAGAAAAGTAAGCCGGTCTACATTCTCTGAGGATAGTCGCATGCGATGGTCTGTTACTACACCACCTGCAGCACTAAAGACGTGCTCAGATAATACACTGGCAGCAGGGCAAGCCAGCACCTCCAATGCATACTGGCTAAGCTCCGGCCATGTATCCAACTTAGAGACCCAAAATTTGAAAGGGGAAGAGGCATCTGGGAGTACACTTAGAGGGAAAGCCAAGTAGTCTGTCACCATTTTACGGAAACGTTTCTTCCTGGTGACTGGAGCCGTCTCGGATGGTGTAGACCTTGCTGGCGCTGTCACAAAACTTCGCCACATTTGTAACATACAGCTCTTGCCCTGTGCAGAGGCGCTGCTTGTGCTCCCTCTTGTTGTAGAGGTGTCTACACTGCCTCGACGCACAGAGCTGCTTTGTAAAGCAGTAGCAGCAGCAGCTCTCTCGGCTGGAATGTACAACAGTATGGATTGCACCAGTGTGTCTTGGTACTCCTGCATTTTACGGTCCCGGTTCACCGGTGTGATGAGGGTTTGTAAGTTGTCCCGGTAGCGAGGGTCTAGGAGGGTGTACACCCAATAATCTGACGTGGTGAGAATGTGGGCGATGCGGCGGTCGTTTCTCAGGCACTGAAGCATGAAATCAACCATGTGCTGCAGACTCCCAACTGGCCAACAAAGGCTGTCCTCTGGAAGAGGCGTCATCTCTGCCTCCTCTGCATCACCCCACCCTCGCTCTACATACTGACTAGAGCGTTGTGTACCTCCCTCTGTAGGGATTTCTTCCTCCTCCATTGACTCCTCCTCCTCATCATCCTCCTCACAAAGTGAGTCCTGCCCAGCCTTTTGTGAGGAACCACGTTGCGCTGACTGTCCTGAAGGTAATTGAATTTGTGACTCCTCATCCTCCACCTCTTCCAAAACCTCTTCCTTTAGTGCTTTCAGTGATTTCTGAAGCAGGCAGATAAGGGGGACAGTCATGCTGACTAGTGCATCATCTGCACTCGCCATCCGCGTTGAGACATCAAACGCACGCAAAACGTCGCAGATGTCCTTCATAGAGGCCCACTCAGTAGTGGTGAAGTGTGAACGGCGCAAATTGCGAGTTGATTGCGCCTGTTGCAGCTGATACTCCATTACTGCTGGCTGCTGCTCACACAACCGCTCCAACATATGTAACATGGAATTCCACCTGGTGGGTACGTCACATATGATGCGATGTTCAGGAAGGCGAAATCTGACTTGCAGAGCTGCAATGCGCGATCTGGCCATGCTGTAACGTCGCAAGTGAGCGCACTCTAGGCGGACCTTGTGCAGCAGTGCATCAAGATCCTGATAGTCCCTCAAAAAACTCTGCACGACCAAGTTGAGCACATGTGCCAGACATGGTATGTGAGTGAGGTTGCCAAGGCCCAGAGCTGCCACCAGATTTCGCCATTGTCACACACTACCAAGCCTGGCTGGAGATTAGCTGACAAAAACCACACGTCGCTCTCCTGCTTGATGGCATCCCAGAGCTCCTGCGCTGTGTGGCTTCGATTCCCCATGGAAATTAATTTCAGGACGGCCTGTTGACGTTTGGCCACGGCTGTGCTCATATCGGTCGCAACAGGTAAGCGTTCACGGGTCCATGTGAGGTATACCGTGACGGCTCGTGCAGCGATGATTCTGAGGAACTGGAGTAGGAGGAGGAATCAATGTGTACAGACTGGATTCCTGCAATCCTTGGAGTTGGCAGAACACATACAGCGCCACTGGCAAGATCTGTACCCGGCTCCACAACATTGACCCAATGGCAGTGAGGGAAAGGTATCCTCCCTGGCCATGGGTACTGGTCCACGCATCGGTGGTCAGGTGGACCCTGCTACTGACGGCGTTTAGTAGCGCATGTTTAATGTTTCCCTCGACATGTTTTTGCAGAGCAGGGACGGCTTGCCTGCTGAAATAAAATCGGCTTGGCACATTATATTGTGGGACTGCCAATGCCATTAAGTTCCTGAAACTGTCAGTCTCCACCAGCCTGAATGACAGCATTTCAAGGGACAGGAGTTTTGCAATGCCAGCATTCAGAGCCTGTGCTCGTGGATGGTTTGCCGAGTATGGCCGTCTTTTATCCCATGCCTGTGGTACCGATGGCTGTTTTGTGGTCTGGGAGTGTGACGATGACTGTGAACTTGCTGCTGTGGGTGGAATAACAGTTTGTCTATGGACAACAGTGACCGAGGTTCTTCCATGTAGATCCTGTGAGGAAGCCGAACCAGGTGTGTGTGAGCTGGAGGTAGAGGCTCCAACACGACCTGAAGATGTAGGTGCTGCTGTAGGTTGGCCTACATCTCCATGTGTCTTTGTAACTCAGCTACGTGCTTTGTCCGTACATGTTTCCACATATTTGTGGTATTCAGGTTACTGATATTTTTACCTCTTTTAACTTTTTGCTTACACAGCTTGCATTGAACATAGCAAATATCATCTACAAGTCTGTCAAAAAAGGACCATGCAGTGCAAGTCATGGTAGCGCCAATTTTGACATTTGTAAGAGAACTGCTCCCAACACGTGCCAAACTGGAGGCTACAGGCAAGCGAGTCTGCAGCCTACCTCTCCCTCCTCTTTGTACCGTTGGGCCAATCTCTTCCTCAGAGCTGCTCCACCACCTTCCTGTTGCTCACGCCATGTTGGGTCTCGGACTCATCATCTCCACTACCCTCTTCCAACACCTGCTGCTGTTGGATGGTCTGGCAGCACCATGCTCCACAAAACCTGGCACCTGAGTCTCCTCATCATCATGAGATGCGTTCTTCGGTGTGCTGTCCATCGCACTGGCTCACCCGCCTCTTCAGATTGAGAGAGACACAGCTGTTGCGCATCTCCCTCTTCTTCAAATTGCAGAATGCTGCTTGCCTGTGCCCGTGTTTGCGACCCAACAGATTCTGAGAACAGAAGCAGAGACTCAGCTGGCTCCTGTACAGAACTCTCTGACTGCCTGGCCAATTTGACAGGCGGTGAACAGACAGATGGTTGCTCAACAGTGTTGTGTTCCTGAGAGGAGGTGGAAGGAATTGAAGTCGATGCATTGGCTGCCATCCAACCAACAACGGCTTCAATTTGTTCTTCCCGCAGCAGGGGGTCACGCCGAGCTCCTACCAAAGTGCGCATAAAGGAACGCTCACGGGATAAATGGTGGATGCTGTGTCACTGAGGGCGGCAGCAGCCACAGAATCCCCACGTCCTCTCCCTGCTGAAACCCAATGGCCACGACCACGTGCCTTACTCACTGACTTCTATCATCTTGGTAGATTGATAAAGAAAGTCAGAAAAGTTATAAGGCCTAAGTGTGGTTATTACGCAGAGACTGAAGTGAACACTGAAACACAACTGTTCACAATCTGTGAAAGGCTACTCCTTTGTCTACTTCTATAGTGTTTGCAACCAATGTATTGGATACGGATGGAAGCGCGTCACACTAATAGATTTATATTATTTTAAATGGAATGGAGCAGAACCAATTGGAGAGAAATGAAAAGGATGAGCACTGAGACACGCTCAGCAGAGTACAAGCAGCAGTGCTTGAACAAGTAACTGGAGCGTGATGTGCACTCAAAAATAAAAACACAGACTGAAGTGAACACTGAAACACAACTGTTCACAATCTGTGAAAGGCTACTCCTTTGTCTACTTCTATAGTGTTTGCAACCAATGTATTGGATACGGATGGAAGCGCGTCACACTAATAGATTATATTTATTTTAAATGGAATGGAGCAGAAACCAATTGGAGAGAAATGAAAAGGATGAGGCACTGAGACACGCTCAGCAGAGTACAAGCAGCAGTGCTTGAACAAGTAACTGGAGCGTGATGTGCACTCAAAAAATAAAAAACACAGACTGAAGTGAACACTGAAACACAACTGTTCACAATCTGTGAAGGCTACTCCTTTGTCTACTTCTATAGTGTTTGCAAACCAATGTATTGGATACGGATGGGAAACGCGTCACACTAATAGATTATATTTATTTTAAATGGAATGGAGCGAACCAATTGAGAGAAATGAAAAGGATGAGGCACTGAGACACGCTCAGCAGAGTACAAGCAGCAGTGCTTGAACAAGTAACTGGAGCGTGATGTGCACTCAAAATAAAAACACAGACTGAAGTGAACACTGAAACACAACTGTTCACAATCTGTGAAAGGCTACTCCTTTGTCTCTTCTATAGTGTTTGCAACCAATGTATTGGATACGGATGAAGCGCGTCACACTAATAGATTATATTTATTTTAAATGGAATGGAGCAGAACCAATTGGAGAGAATGAAAAGGATGAGGCAACTGAGACACGCTCACAGAGTAAAAGCAGCAGTGCTTGAACAAGTAACTGGAGCGTGAGTGGCACTCAAAAATAAAAAACACAGACTGAAGTGAACACTGAAACACAACTGTTCACAATCTGTGAAAGGCTACTCCTTTGTCTACTTCTATAGTGTTTGCAACCAATGTATTGGATACGGATGGAAGCGCGTCACACTAATAGATTATATTTATTTTAAATGGAATGGAGCAGAACCCAATTGGAGAGAAATGAAAAGGATGAGGCACTGAGACATGCTCAGCAGAGTACAAGCAGCAGTGCTTGAACAAGTAACTGGAGCGGAATGTGCACTCAAAAAATAAAAAACACAGACTGAAGGAACACTGAAACACAACTGTCACAATCTGTGAAAGTCTACTCTTTTGTCTACTTCAAATAGTGTTTGCAAACCAATGTTTTGGATTCGGATGGAAGCGCGTCACACTAAAATTTAAATTGCATGGAGCAGCAAGAATTAAACTGAAAAAAAAAAGAGTCTGTGAGTGACCGTGCAGATGCCCTACAGACAGCGTGCATGCAGAGCAAACTGCAGCGTCACCTGCCTCACACACACCTTCAGAGCTGTTAAAACAACACTGCAGGCAAAAGGAAGCTTTACACAGCGGTTGGTGCTACCTGCCTAAAGCACGCTACACTAAATCGCAATCTCTTAACTGTCCCTCAGAGTCAGCACAGCAGCGTTCTGTCCCTAACTGAATTCACAGCACAGTGACGCTAAAATGCGGCGGCGCCTTTTATATGCATTCTGACATCATTTCACATCCAATCACCCATGCCATTAGTTAACATGACCGCAGCAGTACAGGATGTGCCCACACTCTTAGGATTCCTCTTGGCTGACTAAAATCACATTGCCTCCCAAAAGAATTATGGGAACTTCCGATTCCGGTATACGATAATGAAAATATTCGAAACAAAGTATCGAAAGGCCGATACGCAAATCGGCCGATACCCATACTTGCGGTATCGTATCGCTCAACACTACTTACGAGCAAAGAGGTGAAATCTTTTATGGCTGTAAAAGAATCAAAATTAATAGTGAGTGGAAAAATTGAGTCCTAGTCTGAGGACTTTTTCCTGAGATATAGTTAGTTTAATGTCTGATAAATTAACTACCCTTTCTGAGTTGATTTTAGTTTCCAGAGTATCAGGCAGTGTCTTCATGTGTCTTTTTATTCATGTAGTGGATCCTCTTTTTATTTGATTGATACGGACTACAACCAACAATTTTACTTACAAATGTACAAAATTCAAATGCACAGAGCCACAAATTTGGAACTTAAGCAACGTTCCCACAGTGAGTATTTGGTCCGTTAATGAGGTTGCAGATTTTTTGCACCAATTAATCTAAATTAGGCTACTTCCATTTTTTCTATTGCATTTTGAGTGCTGTTTTTTCATGCGCTTTTGTCGCATCTTTAGAACTTTGGTTTTTATCTTGATTTGATTCTGATAGTTTAAGCAAAACTGCTTTTGTTTTGATTACATCCCATTACTTCACTTTGTTAAAACTTTATTGATAAAAGTCATGTGCCAATTACAGCGCTGCGGAGATGCACTAAAACAGTACATGCGCATCTCACATTCAACTCTATGAGGAAAATCCACAAAGAAATTGCGATATTTACCGCAAGAGAAATATATATTGCGGATTTCAAAATTCGCCACAGGTCAGTTATACGTATAAAAGAAAAGATTAAAAATAACTACAGTCAGCATGAGATTTATATAACTCCAATTCACTTTGATGGAAATGTAATACTCTGCATTGCTTGCTTAGCAAAAAATATGCAAGGTCAAAATGCATCAAATAGTTTTTTGGAAACTTTAGCCTAAAGATTTCTACTATTTGACGGAATATTTGACTTTCTTTGAGTTTACACTTTGTTTTAGAATTCACTTTCTATACTGGCTCACATTAGAAATTATTACATTGGCACATAAGAAATACACACACTAATATACTAATATACCGTATTTTTAGGCCTACAAGATCACCAGACAGAAACGCACCCCAAATTTTGGGAAGGAAAATAGTAAAAAAATATATTTTTTATAAGATGGGGGTCTGTCTTTATAGTCCGAATTTAAGGTATTTACTTGGAGGCGCCTGCGTTGAGCGGGTCTAGAGGCAGGTCCCTTTCCTCAGGAAACCAGCGGTGGTAGTTGTGGAGCAATGGGTAGGAGAAGTGAATGGGAGAAGTGGGTGCCCCAGCAGTGTGATGTTGAAGGCCCAGTGTTGACGGTGAGGCAGAGCGAGTGCATTGCTTTCCCCGATGCCATTTTCCTGAAGCCGGGTCGTGAAGGCGGTGCATAGGTAGAATGGCATCTCCGCCTGGCCAAGATCCAACTCGCTA
>JARQOD010012563.1:0-19111 GCA_033576555.1 Oophaga sylvatica | reverse complement strand
CTTTGTTCCTTCAGCACGTGGTTCGTTTACACGGCATTCCTGAGAACATTGTGTCTGACAGAGGAGTCCAGTTTGTTTCCAGATTTTGGAGGACCTTTTGTTTTAAACTTGGTGTTCAATTGTCTTTCTCCTCGGCGTTTCATTCTCAGACCAATGGTCAAACTGAGAGAACAAACCAGACATTGGAGACTTATCTAAGATGCTTTGTGTCTGCTGATCAGGATGACTGGGTCTCTTTTTTGCCTTTGGCTGAGTTTGCTCTTAATAATAGGGCTAGCTCTGCCACTTTGATGTCTCCATTTTTCTGTAATTCTGGGTTTCACCCTCGATTTTCTTCAGGACAGACGGAGGCTTCTGTCTGTCCAGGTGTTGACTCTGTTGTGGAGCGTATGCAACAGGTTTGGGACCAGGTAGTGGAGAGGTTGTCCCTCTCTCAGGAGAGGGCCCAGCGGTTTGCTAACCGGCATAGGACTGATGGTCCTCGGTTTAAAGTGGGGGACTTGGTCTGGTTGTCCTCAAGAAATATTCCTATGAGAGTGGCATCTCCTAAATTTAAGCCTAGGTTCATTGGACCTTATAAGATCATGGAGATTCTTAATCCTGTTTCTTTTCGTTTGCTTCTTCCAGGGACATTTAAGATCCATAACATGTTCCACAAGTCCTTGTTGAAGAGGTTTGTTGAGCCAGTGGTTCCTACTGCTTTGCCTCCTGACCCTGTTCTGGTTGAGGGCAATATGGAGTTTGTGGTTGAGAAAATATTGAATTCTCGTTTTTCTAGACGGAAACTCCAGTATTTGGTTAAGTGGAGAGGTTATGGTCAGGAAGACAATTCTTGGGTGTTTGCTTCGGACATCCATGCTAGGAGACTCATCCGTGCGTATCATAGAACTCATCCTGACCGACCTGGTTGCTCAAGTGAGGGTTCGGTGACCCCTCCTCAAGGGGGGGTACTGTTGTGAATGGACTTGAAATGAGTTCTGAGCAGAGGCTCCCTCTGGTGGTTACAAGCGGTACTGGACTGTCCAGTGAAGATTGTGAGGAGTGGGAATCAGGTGTTACTGACTGGTCTTATATAAGGGAGTCGCCTTCCCATCAGGGTTGCCGGTGATCAATTGTTCTGGTCTCAATCCTTGAGTCCTGTTTCCTTTGTAGCCTGCTGTGTCGTGTCTGCATCTCCTGCTAACAGATAAGATATTTTCTTCTTTTTGTTTTTGTGCTTGATTTTTGCATTTTGTCCTGCACTTCTGTGGGGGCCTTCAGGGTCCCCTCTGGGGGCTTTTGCCTCTCAGTTCAGTTCAGCCACTGATGTTTGTACTTTTGCTTTTTCCAGTTTTTTCAGTGGCTGCTGTTTTGATTTTGTTACACCAGAGAACTAATTTAGGTGGTAGAGGTCGTGTGATCTCAGGTGATTTTGAAATTAGTAGAGTTGGTGCTTTTCAGGGTTTTTTGGGATTGCAGTAAGTGCCCTTCCTATCCTTTTCTATTTAGGTAGTTTGGGCCCCAACGTTTGCTCATACTATTTTCTGTCTGTGTCTGTATTTCATCTTGTCTAACCGCCATTACATGTTTGGGGGCTTTCTATGTTCTTTGGGGATCTGCTCCGGGGCAGATAGCTTTCCTATATCTATCTTTAGGTGTAGTTAGTTTCTCAGGCTGTGACGAGGCGTCTAGGACCAACGTAGGAACGCTCCACGGCTGCCTCTAGTTGTGGTGGTTAGTCAGGGTACTGCAATCTCATAGATTCCAACTTCTCTGGTGTATTGCCTTTTTTACCTGCACTCCTCAGCTACCGAAACATAACAGTTCTCTGGTGTAACAAAACTAAGCCGCAGCCACAGAAAAAACTGGAAAAGGCAAATGAACAACAAACTGGCTGAACTAAACTGAGAGGAGCACAAGCCCCCGGAGGGGACCTGGCAGACCCCCACAGAAGTGCAGGACAAAATGCAAAAAGCAAGCACAAAAAACTAAAAGAAGAAAATGTCTTATCTGTTAGCAGAAGATGCAGGCACGAAACAGCAAGCTTCAAAGTGAACCAGGAACAAAAGTTGAGACCAGAACAATTGATCACCGGCAACCCTGATGGGAGGGAACCTCCCTTATATAAGACCAGTCAGTAACACCTGATCGCCAATCTTCACAATCTTCATTGAATAGTTCAGTACTGTTTGTAACCACCAGAGGGAGCTTCTTCTCAGAATTCATTTCTAGCACATTCACAACAGTACCCCCCTCCCTTGAGGAGGGGTCACCGAACCGTCATTTGAACAACCAGGTCGGTCAGGATGAGCTCTGTGATACGCACGGATGAGTCTTCTAGCATGGATGTCCGAAGCAAACACCCAAGAATTGTCCTCCTGACCATAACCTCTCCACTTAACCAAATACTGGAGTTTCCGTCTAGAAAAACGAGAATCCAATATTTTCTCAACCACATGCTACAGATTGCCCTCAACCAAAACAGGGTCAGGAGGCACAGCCATAGGAACCACTGGCTCGACAAACCTCTTCAATAAGGACTTGTGGAACACGTTATGGATCTTAAATGTCCCTGGAAGAAGTAAACGAAAGGAAACAGGATTAAGAATCTCTATGATCTTATAAGGTCCAATGAACCTAGGCTTAAATTTAGGAGATGCAACTCTCATAGGGATATTTCTTGAGGACAACCAGACCAAGTCCCCCACTTCAAACCGAGGACCATCAGTCCTATGCCGGTTGGCAAACCGCTGGGCCCTCTCCTGAGAGAGGGACAACCTCTCCACTACCTGGTCCCAAATCTGCTGCATACGCTCCACAACAGAGTCAACACCTGGACAGACAGAAGCCTCCGTCTGTCCTGAAGAAAGTCGAGGGTGAAACCCAAAATTGCAGAAAAATGGAGACATCAAGGTAGCAGAGCTAGTCCTATTATTAAGGGCAAACTCAGTCAAAGGCAAAAAAGAGACCCAGTCATCCTGATCAGCAGACACAAAGCATCTCAGATAAGTCTCCAATGTCTGGTTTGTTCTCTCAGTTTGTCCATTGGTCTGAGGATGAAAAGCTGAGGAGAAAGACAATTGAACACCAAGTTTAGAACAAAAAGTCCTCCAAAATCTGGAAACAAACTGGACTCCTCTGTCAGACACAATGTTCTCAGGAATACTGTGTAACCGAACCACGTGCTGAAGGAACAAATGCACCAATTCGGAGGAGGAAGGCAACTTAGGTAATGGCACAAGATGTATCATTTTGGAAAACCTATCACAAATCACCCAGATAACGGTCATTCTCTGAGAAACAGGGAGGTCGGAAATGAAATCCATAGAGATATGGGTCCATGGTCTCTTGGGCACAGGCAATGGCATCAACAAACCACTAGGGTGAGAGCAAGGCTTGGAGCGAGAGCAAGTCCCGCAGGACTGCACAAATTCCCTGACGTCACGAGACAAAGTAGGCCACCAAAAGGACCGACTAACCAAGTCTCTGGTACCAAAAATTCCGGATGACCGGCCAATGTGGAACAATGAATCTCAGACATCACACTCTTTTTCCACCGGTCTGGGACAAACAATTTCCCAATAGGGCAGAGTTCGGGCTTATCCTCCTGACACCCTTCCAGAGCCAGTCTCAAATTGGGCGAGATGGAGGAAAGAACTACACCCTCTTTCAAAATAACAGTAGGATCAGATAACTCGGGAGAGTCAGCAAGGAAACTCCTCGAGAGGGCATCCGCTTTAACATTCTTAGTGCCAGGAAGAAAGGAAACCACAAAATTAAAACGTGTGAAAAACAAGGCCCACCTGGCCTGTCTAGGATTAAGTCGCTTGGCTGATTCCAGATAAACCAGATTCTTATGGTCCGTGAGGACCACCACCTGATGTTTGGCTCCCTCCAGCCAATATCTCCACTCTTCAAAAGCCCACTTCATGGCCAATAACTCCCGATTACCCACGTCATAATTACGTTCAGTTGGAGAAAATTTTCGAGAGAAAAAGGCACAAGGGTTACTTTTAGAGGTCTCTGGATCTCTTTGGGACAAAACGGCACCTGCCCCAATTTCAGAGGCATCAACCTCCACCTGAAATGGCAGAGAAACATCAGGCTGCCGTAGAACAGGAGCAGAAGTGAATCTCTGCTTAAGTTCCTGAAACGCAGAAACTGCCTCAGGAGGCCAATTCACCACATCAGAACCCTTCTTGGTCAAATCCGTCAATGGTTTAACAATAACAGAGAAATTACCAAAAAATTTACGATAAAAATTGGCAAAACCCAAGAATCTCTGAAGAGCCTTTAATGAAGTAGGTTGGACCCAATCACAGATGGCCTGAACCTTGACCGGGTCCATTTCAATAACAGATGGGGACAAAATGAATCCCAGAAATGAGATCCTCTGTACGCCAAAAAGACACTTTGATCCCTTCACATACAGAGCATTCTCTCTCAAAATCTGGAACACAGTACGAACATGTTTCACATGAGAGTCCCAATCATTGGAAAAAATCAAGATATCATCCAAATAAACAATCAGAAATGTATCCACAATATCCCTGAAAATGTCATTCATGAAGGACTGGAAGACGGAAGGAGCATTAGTGAGCCCAAAGGGCATCACTAGGTACTCAAAATGCCCCTCTGGGGTATTAAATGCCATCTTCCATTCATCCCCGTGCTTAATGCGAATAAGGTTATATGCCCCCCTGAGGTCAAGCTTGGTAAACCAAGTAGCACTTTTCACCCTGGAAAACAGGTCAGAAATCAAGGGTAACGGATATTGATATTTCACAGTGATATTGTTCAAGAGACGATAATCAATACACGGCCTTAATGAACCATCCTTTTTGGCCACAAAGAAAAAACCGGCACCAAAGGGTGAAGAGGATGGTCTGATATGACCCTTCTCCAATGACTCCTTGATATAAGACCGCATAGCGTCATGTTCAGGTACAGACAAGTTAAAAAGGCGACCTTTAGGGAATTTACTACCAGGCACTAATTCAATAGCGCAGTCATAGCTCCTATGGGGGGGCAAGGATGCAGATTTACTTTCGCTAAACACATCAGAAAAATCAATCAAAAAGTCAGGAACATCCTGAGCCTGGGGGGAGGCAGAAAAAACAGGAGTGTTGGCATTAACACATTGGCAGCCCCAACTGGTTACAGACACAGATTTCCAATCCAAAACAGGATTATGAGACTGCAACCAAGGGAAACCCAGTACAATAATGTCATGCAGATTATACAGCACCAAAAATTTGCAACTCTCCTGATGATCAGGTTCAACCCTCATTATCACCTGAGTAGAGAACTGGGGTTTATTCTCAGCTAAAGGGGTAGAATCGATCCCCAGTAGGGGAATAGACTTCCGTAGGGGTATCAAGGGAAACCCACAACGTTTAGCAAAATCAAAATCCATCAGGTTAATAGCTGCTCCTGAATCAACAAAAGCCTGAGCAGAAAATGTGGACAGGGAGCAAATCAGGGTAACAGTCAACAAAAATTTAGTCTGAACACTACCCAAGACAACTGAACGTGCAAAACATCTTCCCCGCTTAGGGCAGACTGAAATAGCATGGGTGGCATCACCACAGTAGAAACATAACCCATTGCGTTTTCGAAACTCATGACGCTGTGCCCCAGAAGCCACTCTATCACACTGCATGGGTTCAGAAGCTGGTTCACAAGGCAACACTATTCCACGCATACCTCTACGCTCACACAAACGTCTGTCAATTTGAATCGCTAATGACATAGAATCACTGAGACCAGAGGGGACAGGGAATCCCACCATAACATCCTTTACATTCTCTGACAGACCCTTCCGAAAAAGGGCTGCCAAAGCATCATCATTCCATTTGGTCAGGACTGCCCACCTTTGGAATCTCTGACAGTATAACTCAGCGTCCTCAAGCCCCTGATTTAATGCCAACAAGGCTTTTTCAGCTTGATCAGTGACATTAGGCTCATCATACAATAACCCCAGAGCCTGAAAAAATGCATCAACATTACTCAAAACAGGGTCCCCAGATGTCAGGGAAAAAGCCCAATCCTGAGGATTGCCGCGCAGGAGAGAGATGACAATTTGAACCTACTGTGCTGCGTTCCCTGAGGACTTAGATTTTAAGGCAAAAAACAACTTACAGTTATTTTTGAAATTCAGAAATTTAGCTCGATCCCCTAAAAACAAATCTGGCATGGGAATCCTAGGTTCCACAACAGGCAACCCTGCAAGATAGGTAGCAATACTCTGAACTTCAGTGGCAAGCTGATCCACACGGCTAGACAACTGTGCAAACTCCATTGAGAGAAAAAAAAATCCTCCTCAGCACCCAGAGATACAGAGGGAAAAAAAAAAAAATCTCTGACAACTCTGACAATCTTCTTTCTTTCACACTATTTTTCCCTTCTGTGAGTACCATATAATTATCAGTTTTAGGCCAGTTAAACTGTTATGATTTGGTAGCTGAGGAGAGCAGGCAAAAAAGGCAATACACCAGAGAGGTTGGAATCTATTGGATTGCAGTACCCTGACTAACCACCACAACTAAAGGCAGCCATGGAGCGTACCTACGTTGGTCCTAGATGCCTCGTCACAGCCTGAGAAGCTAACTTCATCTAAAGATAAAAAGAGGAAAACTATCTGCCCCGGAGCAGATCCCCAAAAAACATAGGAAGCCCCCAAACATGTAATGGCGGTTAGACAAGAGGAAATACAGACACAGACAGAAAATAGTATGAGCAAACGTTGGGGCCCAATCTTCCTAGACAGAAAAGGACAGGAAGGTCACTTACTGCAATCCAAAAAACCCTAAAAAAATACCAACACACTAATTGCAAAAACACCTGAGATCACACGACCTCTACCACCTAAATTAGTTCTCTGGTGTAACAAAACTAAGCCGCAGCCACAGAAAAAACTGGAAAAGGCAAATGAACAACAAACTGGCTGAACTAAACTGAGAGGAGCACAAGCCCCCGGAGGGGACCTGGCAGACCCCCACAGAAGTGCAGGTCAAAATGCAAAAAGCAAGCACAAAAAACTAAAAGAAGAAAATGTCTTATCTGTTAGCAGAAGATGCAGGCACGAAACAGCAAGCTTCAAAGTGAACCAGGAACAAAAGTTGAGACCAGAACAATTGATCACCGGCAACCCTGATGGGAGGGAACCTCCCTTATATAAAGACCAGTCAGTAACACCTGATTGCCAATCTTCACAATCTTCATTGAATAGTTCAGTACTGTTTGTAACCACCAGAGGGAGCTTCTGCTCAGAATTCATTTCTAGCACATTCACAACAGTTTAGGCTTGTGGTTATGGTTATGGTTAGGGTTGGGATTAGGGTTAGGGGTGTGTTGGGGTTAGTGTTGTGGTTAGGGTTGGAGTTAGAATTGAGGGGTTTCCACTATTTAGGCACATCAGGGTGTCTCCAAATGCGGCATAGCGCCATCATTTATTCCAGTCAATTTTGCGTTCAAAAAGTCAAACAGTGCTCCCTCCATTCCGAGCCCTGACGTGTGCCCAAACAGTGATTTACCCCCACATATGGGGTATCAGCGTACTCAGGAAAAATTGCACAACAACTTTTGGGGTCTAATTTCTCCTGTTACCCTTGGGAAAATAAAAAAATTGGGGACTAAAAAAATTATTTTTGTGGAAAAAAATGATTTTTTATTTTCACGGCTCTGCGTTATAAACTTCTGTGAAGAACTTGAAGATTCAAAGTGCTCACCACACATCTAGATGAGTTCCTTGGGGATCTAGTTTCCAAAATGGCATCACTTGTGGTGAGTTTCTACTGCTTAGGCACATCATGGGCTCTGCAAACGTAACATGACGCCCGCAGACCATTCCATCAAGTCGGCATTTCAAAACGTCACTACTTCCATTCCGAGCCCCGACGTGTGCCCAAACAGTAGTTTTCTCCCACATATTGGGTACCAGCGTACTCAGGACAAACAGGAAAACAACTTTTGGGGTCCAATTTCTCCTGTTACCCTTGTGAAAATAAAAAATTGCGGGCTAAAAAATCATTTTTTGAGGAAAAAAAAGATTTTTTTTTTCACGGCTCTGCGTTATAAACTTCTTTGAAGCACCTAGGGGTTCAAAGTGCTCACTATGCATCTAGATAATTACCTCAGGGGGTCTAGTTTCCAAAATGGGGTCACTTGTGAGGGGTTTCTACTGTTTAGGCACATCAGGGGCTCTGCAAACGCAACATGACGCCCGCAGAACATTCCATCAAGTCTGCATTCCAAAATGGCGCTTCTTCCCTTCTTAGCTCTCCCATGCGCCAAAACAGTGGCTCCCCCCACATATGGGGTATCGGCGCATTCAGGACAAATTGCACAACAACTTTTGTGGTCCAATTTCTCCTGTAACCCTTGTGAAAATAAAAAATAGCGGGCTAAAAAATCATTTTTGAGGAAAAAAATATTTTTTTATTTTCACTGCTCTGCGTTATAAACTTCTGTGAAGCACTTGGGGGTTCAGAGTGCTCACAACACATCTAGATAAGTTCCTTAAGGGGTCTAGTTTCCAAAATGGTGTCACTTGTGTTTTTTTTTCACTGTTTAGGCACACAGGGGCTCTCCAAACGCGTCATGGTGTCCGCTAACGATTGGAGCTAATTTTCCATTCAAAAAGTCAAATGGCGCTCCTTTCCTTCTGGGCCCTGCCGTGCGCCCAAACAGTGGTTTATGACCACATATGAGGTATCTGTGTACTCAGGAGAAATTGCCCAATAAATTTTAGGATCCATTTTATCCTGTTGCCCATGTGAAAATGAAAAAACTGAGGCTAAAAGAAATTTTTTGTTGGAAAAATTAAAATGTCTGTCTTTTCCTTCCACGTTGCTTTAGTTCCTGTAAAGCACCTGAAGCGTTAATAATCTTCTTGAATGTAGTTTTGAGTAGCTTGAAGAGTGCAGTTTTTAGAATGGTGTCACTTTTGGTTAATTTCTGCCATATAGACCCCTGAAAGTGACTTCAAATGTGAGGTGGTTCCTAAAAAAAATTGTTTTGTAAATTTTGCTGTAAAAATAAGAAATCGCTGGTCAACTTTTAACCCTTAACTTCCTAACAAAAATTTTGTTTCCAAAATTGGGCTGATGTAACGTAGACATGTGGGGAATGTTATTTATTAACTATTTTGTGTCACACAACTCTCTGGTTTAGCAGAATAAAAATTCAAAATTTGAAAATTGCAAAATTTTCGCCAAATTTCCATTTTTTTCATAAATAGACGCAAAAATTATCGACCTAAATTTACCACTATCATGAAGCCCAATATGTCACGAAAAATAATCTTAGAATCGCTAGGATCCGTTGAAGCGTTCCTGAGTTATTACCTCATAAAGGGACACTGGTCAGAATTGCAAAAAATGGCCAGGTCTTTAAGGTCAAAATATGCTGGTCATGAAGGGGTTAAAGAACTATGCCAACTGTGCAATAGCTAGCATCTGCTGGGTATGGTATCAAATCAACTGTTGAGCCCGCACCATTCACAAATTGAAAACAATGAAATTACCAATATGTCCAGTATCGATATGGGATCAAAATACAAATCAAATCTTAGAAAGTGAAGAAAAGAATATAAGTTTCTTTTCAAAATCTATATATTTCTTTACTCATATATTCCTTGTACTCATTACTCAAATGTGCCCCACAGTGTTACTTTATCTTTATGTGAAATCTAAGTGTAAGAACATTTGAAAATATCTGACTAGTAAGTGTGAGAGCAAACAAATATAATATATCATCTTAAAACCACCTGCCTTGTGTCCCCAATACAGCTCTGACCCACCAAGACATGGACGCAACAAGACACCTGAAGATGCCCTATGGAATATAGCACTAGACATGAGAGAACCTTTCAAGGTTCGGTTCGGCGAACGTCCCGTTGTTCACCGGTTTCTCAAACGTAACTGAATCCCATTGAATTCAATGGGAGGCAAAACCAAATGTACAGACAACACCTTACTTAGGGGATCAAAAAGCTTTCCAAACAGCTCAAATTAAATACAGACACTAGGAAAAGTGTCATCAATTGACCCAGAGTACAAATGGTATAATTGCGCAACATGGATGCATGAGACAGGGCTTGGACCAGCATTTCTAGATGAAATATTGATCAGTTACTAGGTGGATAAATGACAGGGGTAGTACTGGTGCTCTGATAGATCTGCCAAATTAAATCAACACCCATGAAGGAGACCCAACTTGGAGTCCAAAAATTTTCAAAAATTAGGGGCAGACATCAGGAAAAGTGGTATCAATTGACCCAAAGTAGAAATTTGATAATGGCACAGCAGCAGTCAGCTATGGGACATGCATGAGGTATCAGGATCTAGGCATGCATTTAGAGCTTTGAATTGAAGTTTCAATTAAGACAAGGTGGGTGAGGGCACAGTGTAAGCCTTCTTTGCTGAGACCCCTGATACCTCATGCAACTAATGTTAGAAAAATGTAGGTAGGAACACAGGTAGTCTGGTCTGGGAGCCCTAAGGCTACCGGTAACACACATGAAGGAGACCAAACTTGAAGTGCAAACATTTAAAATATTATTTCCACACACCATTAAAGTGGCATCATTTTCCACAGAGTAGAAACTGTGTACTGGGCCTCTGACACTCTTTCCACAACAGGCAACAAACCAGATGGAGACCCAACTTGAAGTCTCTACATTTCAAAATATGATTGTCACACACCACTAAAGTGACATAAATTTCCACAGAATAGAAACAGTATAATGGGCCTCACACACCCTTCCACAACAGGCAACCCACCAGACGGAGACCCAACTTGGAATCTCCATATTTCCCAAAATTATTGTCACAAATCACTAAAATGACACAAATTTCCACAAAGTAGAAACAGTATAATGGACCTATGACACCCCTTCCACAGCAAGCAACCCAGCAGATGGAGAACAAACTTGGAGTCACCACAATTCAAAAAATTACTGTCACACACCACTAAAGTGACATCAATTTCCACAGAGATGAAACAGTATAATGGGCCTATGACACCCCTTCCACAACAGGCAACCCACAAGATGAAGAACCAACTTGGAGTCTCCATAATTCAAAAAATTACTGTCAAACACCACTAAAGAGACATCAATTTCCACAAAGAAGAAACAGAATAATGGGCCTATGACACCCCTTCTACAACAGGCAACCCGCCAGGTGAAGACTCAACTTGGAATCTCCACATTTCCAAAAATTATTGTCACATATCGCTAAAGTGACATCCAGTTCCCCAGAGTAGAAACAGTACACTGGTCCTCTGACACACCTTCCACTACAGGCAACCCAATAGATGGAGACCCAACCAGTAGTCTTTACATTTCCAAAAATTATACTCACACACCACTAAAGTGACATCAATTTCCACAGAGTAGAAACAGTATAATGGGCCTCTGACACCCTTCCATAACAGGCAACCCACCAGATGGAGACCCAACTTGGAGTCTCCACATTTCAAAAACTTATTGTCACACACCACTAAAGCAACATCAATTTCCACAGGTAGAAACCGTATAATGGGCTTAGGACACACCTTCCACTACAGGCAACCCAACAGTTTGAGACCCAACTTGGAGTGTATACATTTCCAAAAATTATTGTCACAAACCACTAAAGTAACATCAAGTTCCACAGAGTAGAAACACTGCAATTGGCCTCTGACACACCTTCCACTACAGGCAACTCTACATCAATCTCCACAGAGTAGAAACCGTATAGTGGCCCTGACACCCCTTTCGCTACAGGCAACCCACCAGATGGAGATCTAATTTGGATTCTCCATATTTCCAGAAATTATTGACACAAACCACTAAAGTGAAATCAATTTTCAAAGTGTACAAACAGTATTATAGGCCTCTAACACACCTTACACTACAGTCAACCCATCAGATGGAGACCCAACTTGGAGTCTCCACTTTTCCCAAAATTATTGTCACACAATGCTAAAGTGACATCAATTTCCACAGAGTAAAAACACTATAATTGGCCTCTGACACACCTTCCACTACAGGCAACTCTACATCATTTTCCACAGAGTAGAAACAATATAATGGGCCTCTGACACACCTTCCACTACAGGAAATCCGACATCAATTTCCACAGAGTGGAAACAGTATAATTGGCCTCTAACACAGCTATCACTACAGGTAACCCAACAGATGGAGACCAAACTTGGAGTCTCCACATTTCTAAAAATTATTGTCACATACCACTAAAGTGACCTCAATTTCCACAGAGTAGAAACAGTATAATGGCCTCTCACACACCTTCCACTACTAGCAACCTAACAGATGGACACCTACTTTGAAGTCTCCACATTTCAAAAAATGTTCACACACTACTTAAGTGTACGAAGATACACATCTTTCCTATACTTAAGTGGCATCAATTTTGCACAGAGTAGAAACAGTATAATGGGCCTCTGACACCCCTTCCACAACAGGCAACCCACCAGATGGAGACCCAACTTGGAGTCTCCACATTTCCAAAAATAATTGTCACACACCACTAAAGTGACATCAATTTCCACAGAGTAGAAACAGTATAGTGGGCCACTGACACACCTTCCACAACAGGCAACCCATCAGATGGAGACACAAATTGGAGTCTCTACATTTCCAAAAATTATTGTCATATACCACTTAAATGGCATCAATTTTGCACTGTGTAGAAACAGTATAATGGGCCTCTGACACCTCTTACACAACAGGCAACCCACCAGATTGAGACCCAACTTGTAATCTCCACATTTCCAAAAAATAATTGTCACGCACCATTAAAGTGACATCAATTTCCACAGAGTTGAAACAGTATAATGGTTCAATGACACTCTTTACACAACAGGCAACTCATCAGATGGAGACCCAACTTGGAGTCTCCACATTTCCAAAAAATTATTGTGACTTACCACTAAAGTGACATTAATTTCCACAGAGTATAAACAGCATAATGGGCCTCTAACACACCTTCTACTACAGGCAACTCACCAGATGGAGACCCAACTTGGAGTCTCCACATTTCCAAAAATTATTGTGACTTACCACTAAAGTGACATTAATTTCCACAGAGTATAAACAGCATAATGGGCCTCTGACACACCTTGTACTACAGGCAACTCACCAGATGGAGACACAACCTGGAATCACCACATTTCCAAAAATTATTGTCATATACCACTTAAATAGCATCAATTTTGCTCTGAGTAGAAACAGTATAATGGGCCTCTGACACCCCTTACACAACAGGCAACCCACCAGATAGAGACCCAACTTGTAATCTCCACATTTCCAAAAAAATTTTCACACACCTCCAAAGTCACATAAATTTCCACAGAGTAGAAACAGTATAATTGTCCTATGACTCCCCTTAAACAACAGGCAACCTATCAGATGGAGACCCAAATTGAAGTCTCCACATTTCCAAAAATTATTGTCACATACCACTAAAGTGACATTAATTTCCACAGAGTATAAACAGTATCTTGGGCCTCTGACACACCATCCACTACAGGCAACCCACCAGATGGAGAGACAACCTGGAATCTCCACTTTTCCAAAAAATTATTGTCACACACCACTAAACGTGACATTAATTTCCACAGATTATAAACTGTGTAATGGACCTCTGACACCACTTCCACAACAGGCAACCCACCAGAAAAAGACCCAACTTGGGGTCTCCATTTTTTAAAAAAAATGAGTAAAATGAGCAGCAGTAGCAAAAGCAGGCACAAAAGCCATGACAAAGGTGTCACTGCAATAACGCAAAATCAATGCATGGCACTAAAAACGACACTATCGCCTAGTCTGCCCAGTCTGCAACTGGGGTGCAAAAGTGATTGGAGATCCATGACTTGTTCAGTTTCCTGAAAATTAGGCTGTTTACACTTTCATGGGACAGCCGGATGTGCCCATCTGTCAGGACACCACCAGCAGTAGAATCATAGAATCATAGAATGGTAGAGTTGGAAGGGACCTCCTGGGTCATCTGGTCCAACCCCCTGCTCAAAGCAGGATTCTCTAAATCATCCCAGACAGATGTCTATCCAGCCTCTGTTTGAAGACTTCCATTGAAGGAGAACTCACCACCTCTTGTGGCAGCCTGTTCCACTCATTGATCACCCTAACTGTCAAAAAGTTTTTTCTAATATCTAATCTGTGTCTCCTCCCATTCAGTTTCATCCCATTGCTTCTAGTCTTTCCTTGCGCATATGAGAATAAAGATGATCCTTCTACAATGTGACAGCCCTTGAGATATTTGTAGACAGCTATTAAGTCTCCTCTCAGTCTTCTTTTTTGCAAGCTAAACATTCCCAAATCCTGCAACCGTTCCTCATAGGACATGGTTTGCAGACCGGTCACCATTCTGGTGGCTCTTCTCTGAACTTGCTCCAGTTTGTTGATGTCTTTTTTAAAATGTGGTGCCCAAAACTGGACACAGTATTCCAGATGAGGTCTGACCAAAGAGGAGTAGAGGGCAATAATGACCTCACGTGATCTAGACTGTATGCTTCTGTTGATACATCCTAGAATTGCATTTGCCTTTTTTGCTGCTGCATCACACTGTTGACTCATGTTAAGTCTGTGATCAATTAGTATACCCAAGTCTTTTTCACATGTGCTGTTACTTAGCCCTATTCCTCCCATTTTGTATATGCTTTTTTCATTTTTATTGCCCAGATGTAGTACTTTGCATTTTTCCCTGTTAAAATCCATTCTGTTAGTTGCTGCCCACTGCTCCAGTTTATGTATATCTTTTTGAATCCTCTCTCTCTCTTCTCTAGTATTAGCTACCCCTCCTAGCTTTGTGTCATCAGCAAATTTGATCAGTTTACCCTCAATTCCTTCATCTAAATCATTGATAAAGATGTTGAACAATACAGGGCCCAAAACAGAGCCTTGTGGTACCCCACTTGAGACATTCTTCCAACTGGATGTGCAGCCATTTACAACCACTCTTTGGGTCCGATCACTAAGCCAGTTATGAATCCACCTAACAGTTGCCTTGTCCATTCCATACTTAGTCATTTTTTCAATAAGGATTGTGTGAGATACTTTGTCAAATGCTTTGCTGAAGTCAAGATATACTATATCTACAGCATTTCCCTGATCCACCCAGTCAGTGATTCTGTCATAGAAGGAAATTAAGTTAGTCTGACATGACTTATTAGTTACAAACCCATGCTGACTCTGTTTAATCACTTCATTCTTATCCAGGTACTTGCATACATGTTCTTTAATAATTTGTTCAAAGATCTTTCCTGGTATAGAAGTCAGACTCACCGGCCTGTAGTTCCCTGGGTCCACCTTCTTCCCCTTTTTGAAGATAGGAACAACATTTGCTCTTCTCCAGTCTTCTGGGACTTCTCCTGTTCTCCAAGAATTTTCAAAGATTATGGACAGTGGTTCAAGAATTTCTTCTGCTATCTCCTTCAGTACCCTGGGGTGTAATTCATCTGGACCTGGAGACTTGAATTCATTTAGGTTAGCTAAGTGTTTCCTCACTGTCTTTCTGTTTATAGATATCCTGGATTCTTCTATTCCTTTAATAGGACAGTGAAGATCAGTTGATGTTACATTTCCTTTCTGAGAGAAAACAGATGCAAAATAGGAATTTAAAAGTTCAGCCTTCTCAACATCCTGACTTACCATTTCATCATTTTCATCCTGTAAAAATCCTATAGCATCTTTGACTTTTCTTTTACTTTTGACGTATCCCCAAAATCCTTTTTTGTTGCTTTTGACGTCACTTGCAAGCCTTAATTCATTGTCAGCTTTAGATAGTCTGATTTGTGCCCTGCAGGTTCTGCAGACGGCATTATATTCTTCTTTAGATATGCCTCCCTCTTTCCATTTGATAAACATTTCTTTCTTCCTTTTTAGCATGTGTTTAAGTTCTATGTTCATCCATCCTGGTTTCCTTAAATGCTTCCCATTCTTCCCTCTTTTCGGAATTGTTAACGATTGTGCTTTGAGAATCTCATTTTTCAAGATTTTCCATCCTTCCTGGACATTTTTGTCCTTAAGGATATCCAGCCATTGGATCCCTCCAATTCTCTTTCTGAGTTCCTTAAAATCTGCCTTTCTGAAATCTAACCTTGACGTCTGAGTCTTCACAGGTCTTCCTCCTCTTGTTATCCAAAATTCTAAAATAGAATGGTCACTACCTCCTAGGGTCCCAGCCACTCTTACCTCCTCCACCATTTCCTCCCTGTTTATGAGGATTAGATCCAAGGTAGCAGATCCCCTTGTTTTCTCCATTACCTTTTGGAAGATAAAGTTGTCAGCAAGAGAGGATAAGAATTTCCTGGACCTGTTAGTTTTGCCTGAGAGAGATTCCCAACAAATGTCTGGATAGTTGAAATCTCCCATGACCACTATGTCATATTTTTTGGAGAACTTGGCCATTTGATGCATAAAGAGTTCATCCATATCTTCAGCTTGCACAGGCAGCCTGTAGTAAATGCCTACAATGGTGCCCCTTCCATTGTTCTGTCCTTGTATTCTTACCAAACAGTTTCCACAGAACTCCCAGTCTCTGAAGCTTCAATCTCTGTGCAGATATACGCTTTTCTAACATACAATGCAACACCTCCTCCTCGTTTATCAAGTCTGTTTCTTGCAAATAAGTTGTAACCTTCTAGCCTTGTATTCCAATCATGTGTATCGTCCCACCAAGTCTCAGTGATTCCAATGACATCATATTTCTTCTCCTGTGTTAGTAGCTCCAGTTCTCCTTGTTTGTTGCCCATGCTTTGTGCATTCGTATAGAAACACTTTAGTTTGTGATTGGTTTCTCTTTCTTCAATATTTTTATTATGTAGATTTTTTTGTCTTTGTTCTTCCCCTTCACTTCTAATAGCAGAGTTCTCAATAGCATTTGTCAGGTGTATGGCTTTTGCTGGCGTTTTGCTTCCCTTCCCACATTGTTCTAGTTTAAAGCTCTCCTGATGAGTGTAGCAAGGCGACTTCCAAATACATGTTTTCCAGTCTTCGTAAGGTGCACCCCATCTCTAGCAAGTAGTCCATCGTACAGGTAATTCACTCCGTGATCCAGAAATCCAAATCCTTGCTGACGGCACCATCGACGTAGCCAGTTGTTCACCTGCAGAATCTTATTCCACCTCCTTGTTCCATGGCCATCCACTGGAAGGATGGAGGAGAAGACCACCTGCGCTCCCAGTTCTTTCACTTTCTTACCTAAGTTGAAGACATGTTCTGAGAGAACGCTGACAGCTGGGCGTGACCCAACCTCCACGGCATAACAGGTGAACACAGGACACTTTTCAATTTTTTAAAACTAAAATCCAAAAGGATCCAAATTCTCCCTGATGGCATTGATACTGAGATTGAGATACTCATGCACCATACTCTATAGGCATTCACAATGTGTCAGACTTGTATACTGTTCGGTTGGTGCACGAGCTGGTCTAAAAAATTTGTGAATTTATTTACAGAAATTGCTAATGCTGCCTGATTGTGGTGAACCCTTGCTGCACAGTACGGAGGTTTTGAGGCCACAGTGATGGAGGAGGAAGAAGCAGCAGATACAGTTGATGGGACGTCCAGTGTGTTTGAGTATGCAGTGCTTGTGAGGCTAAGTGCACACGTTCAGGAATGTGTGCAGAATTTTTCTGAGCAAAACCGGACTTTTTTCCCGGTAAAAACGCTCGTTTTTTGCGCAGATTTTGCGCGTTTTTACCACGATTTTCCCCTGAACTTTCTAGGTCAATAATATAGCGGGAAAAACGCTAGAATTCCGCGAAATTAATGAACATGTTGCTTCTTTTTCCGCAATGCGTTTTTTTCGCGGAAAAAAATGCACCATATGCACAAAAATTGCGGAATTCATTCTAAATAATAGGATGCTTTATTCATGCGTTTTTATGCTTTTTTTGCCGCGAAAAAACACGAAAAAAACGCAAATAATCCTGAACGTGTGCACTTAGCCTCATGGTTGCATCACTCTGTGTCTGTGCAGCAAGCCCCAATGTAATCTTCTTGTCTTGCTTCTGCTCAATCTCCCCTGCTGAGCTACTTAGCTGCGTGCCTCTGGGTTCACATCAAGTGGAATCTACAACCTCATGGTCATCTTCTCTTTTCTCCCACTCCTCACCCTGAGAGTCATTCTCGTCTTTGTGCCCTGACAGCACATAATAGTCCACGTGTGCGTCAGTTAGCTGAGTCTAATCAGTATCACCTCCACCCCCAGGAATTAATGTCTGGTGATGAGGGTCTGGATTCTGCTCGGACCCTACATCATCTGGCCCCGGATGAAAGCCTGCTGTGCTGGGAGCCCTGATACCTCATGCAACAGCTCAAACTTCTTTTCTGCTCAGTCACACTCAAGTGGCACAAATATCAGCTTCATAGACTACTATTGGTTAAAAAATGTAAGGATAGTAACACAAGTATTTGACTGAAAGTAAGTGCAGGCCTGTCAGTCTGGGAGCCAAACTGCTACAGACAACTCACATGAAGGAGTCCGAACTTGGAATGCAAACATTTACAAAAATTATTGCCACACACCACTAAAGTGGCATCAATTTTCCCAGAGTAGAAATAATAAAAATGTGCAGCATTTTGGCAACTTCTGTTACTGTACGGTGTTGTGAATACCTTGGAGGCGACTTCTGAGCTGGGGCTCCCTCCGGTGGTTGCTGAGGGTAATGAACTAATTACTGAATGGCCTTCAGCTGGCTCTGAATGGTATGATATAAGTGACCTGAGTTCCGAGCAGCCTTGCCGGTAATCAATTGTTCCTCCTGCTCTTGCTTGGAGCACATCTTGCTTTCCTGCTCTCATTCAGATAAGTGTTTTGCTTTTTTCCTCTGTTGGATTTTCACTTCTGGTTTGCTGCTTGCAGTGGACTGCAGTCTGGTCCCCTTTTGGGGTCTTGCGCTGCAATTGTGCTCATTGTGTGTTTGCATTTTTGCTTTGTTCCTTTGTCACTTTTTATTTGCTGTGTTGCTGTGTGTTACACCAGAGATCTGATTTAGGTGGTAGAGATCGTGTGATCTCAGGTTTTTTGTTAATCAGAAGTGTTGGTATTTTTGTCAGGGTTTTTTTGGGTTGCAGTCAGAATTCTTTCCTATACTTTTCTATCTA
>JARQOD010012562.1:0-19114 GCA_033576555.1 Oophaga sylvatica | reverse complement strand
TTAATTGGTCCTCTTAAGCTTGCTTTTGCACAAAAGATAAGTGAAACTTGCCAAATTTCAATCAAAAGTACTACGAAGCCTCCCATTACCCTGTGAAACGTAAATTACATTATTCTCTTTCCCTCAAACACTAATCTTCTTTATTTTTTGTCCCATACACACTGTACAATTTGCTCAGTGTTTTATCGCTTTCTCTTCCCTATCTCTGTGGCTAAGCTGTGACGTCTTCTCATGGTACAGATTCACCATAAAGTGGCTGCTGCATTCCCTGCCTTGGCTTTTATACAGACTATGATGGCCCTTACTGATTAGTTGTGCTATACTATGTGATGTGATAACTGCAAGACATTATGGGGCGGCCCACCTTTAGTCGTGTGATTATATTCTGGCTAATGTGAAAAATAATTGGCTGGCTATTTTAGGCAATTCCTCCCATCATGGCTATTTTAGGCAATCCCACCCATCAAAGATGCGATCCTCTTAATTTCACTGGGTCTAGTGAATTCATATCTACATCAAACATGTTTATTTTATTTATTTAACCGTCTTTGGCTCGGCCTCGAATCATGGCGACTTGATGGATGAAGGTCCTATTATAAAAAGATCGATCTTGTGCAAGCCTAGATAGTAAAATGTGTTATGAATGTTTTAGAAATTAATTCTGAGCAGAAGCCCCTCTGGTGGTTACAAATGGTACTGAACCATTCAATGAGGATTGGCAATCAGGAATCACGGACTGGCTGGATATAAGGGAGGTTTCCCCCATCATGGTTGCCGGTGATCAATTGTTCTTGTCTCAACGTTGTTCCTGGTTCACTTGGAAGCTTGCTGAGTCTTGCCTCTTCTCCTGCTCTCAGATAAGATATTTTGTTTTTTGTTTTTGTGCTTGCCATTTGCAATTTTCTCTGCATTTCTGTGAGGTTGGCCAGGTTCCCTCCGGGGGCTTGGGCACCTCTCGGTTCCTCTGGAGCCACTGTTGTTTGTTCATTTGCCTTTTCCAGTTTTTTTCTGTGGCTGCGGCTTAGTTTTGTTACACCAGAGAACTAATTTAGGTGGTAGAGGTCATGTGATCTCAGGTGTTTTTGCAATTAGTAGCGTTGGCTTTTTTTAGGGTTTTTTTTGGATTGCAGTAAGTATCCTTCCTATCCTTTTCTGTCCAGCAGTTTGGGCCCCAACGTTTGCTCATACTATTTTCTTTCTGTGTCAGTATTTCCTCTTGTCTAACCGCCATTACATGTTTGGGGGCTTCCTATGTTCTTTGGGATCTGCTCCGGGGCAGATAGCTTTCCTCTTTCTATCTTTAGGTGTAGTTAGCCTCTCAGGCTGTGACGAGGCGTCTAGGACCAACGTAGGAACGCTCCACGGCTGCCTCTAGTTGTGGTGGTTAGTCAGGGTACTGCAATCCAGTAGATCCCAACCTCTCTGGTGTATTGCCTTTTTTGCCTGTTCTCCTCAGCTACCAAAACATAACAAAAATGTAAATAATGAAATGAAACTCAGGTCATGCATTTTGCTTTTTCAGGTGGTGTTTTAATTATTTATTTATTTATTTAAATACAGTACAATATGGCTTTGTTCACACATTGCATTTTTTTTTGCTGCCTTTTCATGCAATTTTTCAGCTGCGTTTCACAGTGCCAGCAAAGTCTATGAGATTTCAGAAATCTCATGCACACTTTGGTTTATTTTCCTGACTGTTTTGTCAAAATTCTGCATTTTTTGCAAAATGCAGCAGCTTCTTTCAGCGTTTTGGCAGCGTTTTTGCAACATTTTTAACGGGAAGTGCAAAAAAATGCTACAAAAACACTGCAAAAAACACAGGTATCAGGTTTTGCTATGTTTTTGGTGCCAAAACCTGATGAAGTTGAATCACATATATTTTTTATGCCCTAAACATTATCAGCATGCACAAGAACAAATGTACCCTGACAAACGCAGCAATAAAAACGCAGCAAAAACTAAGCAAAACCTGCTTTTTGTAAGCATAAAAAAGATGCAAAAACACGACGTGTGAATATAGTCTACTCTAGCTTTTTTTCTTCTATTTGGTGCCATTTTTATCACATAGATCTGTATTTATTTTTCTTAATTAGTTAAAAAATATTGTTAAAGCGATTGTCATTCACAAGCCTTAGATTTGCACGTTAGATAAGATTTTATTTTAGAATCCCTTGAAATGTTTCTCCGTTCTTTATTTTTTTGCATCTTCTACCAGGATGCTGGAGTGAAAGTGCTGACGAATTGTGAAATCGTGCGGCCACAGAAGAAGCTGAAGATCTGCTCTTTTCCTAAATTTTTCGTTCCTCACGGTTAGAGAAGTATTTTGATTCTTTTTTTTTTGTTGTTGTTGATGACTTTTCATCTTTATGATTTTGCATTAAGCATTGGAAAGAGTAAAATCCAGGGTGATTTCTGCATGATAAAGTGACAGCGTGTGAACGAGGTTCCATGAAGCCTCATTCCCAATGTTGTTACTTTATGATGCATCTAGGCACAAGCCTGCAGCGGAGAATCCCTTAAATGCTGCTTTTTATTCTCATGTGCCGATGTCCGCACTGAAACACCCAATAACGATCTTTTCTGATTATTGCGTTTTTGCAATTTTTTTTAATGCTTCGGTTTTTAATGCATTTTTATTTTTACAGAAAAACTTTGCATTTGTAAAACCCAACTGCATTTTTTAGGGCATTATATAAAAGCTTATAGAGAAAAAAATGCACTAAAAAAACACAGTTCAACAGCGTCTTTCAATGCACAGAGGGCAGGAGTTTCATGAAGTCACATCCATTTTCATGGACAGTTAAATTTATAAAAACATGCAACATTTACTCTACTTTGGAACATGGGCTTTAGAATTGGGTTCATTGACCAACTTGTTGACTGTTTCCAATCACAATCAGCAGAATTGTGCATGCAGCTGTGAAGATAAATACCTTATGTGAAGTCCAAAGCAACGTCACATATTTAACAGGAGAGAGAAGCCAAATTACTGTCTTGTTTCCAAAAAAATAACTACGGGCAGAATCTTGCTCATAGTTATAAAGTGACTTAACTTTATGAAACTTTATATAAATTATGAAATCTGTAAGATAAAGAATTAGAGATTTTCAAATTTAGAAACTCTAAATTCCGTATTGATCAAATTCTATAAACAAGCAACGTTCAATGGTTTTTGCAATTTTCCACAGCAGAAAAAGAGCCGGTGATGGCACCTGAAAGTATTGTACCTGGCAGGACGGATTTGGGCAGAAAACATCTCCCTGAAACCTGGCTCTTTGACCTTGTCTCCATTGGGTAAGTACTGTTAGGAAAGTAAGGCTTCCATTTTACCACTTTTCTCCATACTGGGAGCTCCATCGCTGTAGGACTTGGGGAATATTTTTCATGTTATCATGTTTGATTCGGCCGCCCCCCTCACGCAGAGCAAAACTCGTACAATCAACAGGCAGCCCTGGCTGACCAAAGAACTGAGACGGGCTTCCAGGGTTACCGAGCGGAGATGGAAGAGAACCCATTGTACCGAGCACCTTAACGCATACAAGCAGTCCCTCGCCAGCTTCAAGTCCACGCTCTCTGCCGCAAAACAAACTTACTTCGCATCTCTCATATCCTCCCTGTCTCACAACCCTAAACAGCTCTTCAACACTTTCAATTCTCTACTCCATCCCACAGCACCTCCTCCCTCTCCTCTCATTTCTGCCGAAGACTTTGCCTCCTTCTTTAAGCAAAAGATTGATACTATCAGAGAAGGCTTTGGCCCGCAGCTCCCAATGCCCCTCTGAGCCACTCAGCCCTGTTCTTCCAAAACCAGCTTCACCACCATGACAGAAGATCAGCTCTCCACTCTCCTGTCAAGATCACACCTCACTAGTGTTGAGCGATATTGCTCGATATCTAAAAATATCGTATCGAAATTGTATCGCCGATAGCACTAAATATCGTCGATATCCGATTCCGATTGCGGAAGTCCAATGTAAGTCTACGGGAACAAAATATCGAAATTAAAAAAAACCATTCTTGCCTTGTTGGTTAATTGTACATGAAGGAAAACAACAAAGACTAATGTAGAATGTATTGGGGGAGGTTGAGGAGACAATAAAGGCATACATGTTTAACCCAATGCATTGGAATAGCATTAATATATTTTTTTTTGGAAATACGTTTGGATTGACTAACAAATTGACAATGTTGTTAACCTTTTTTCTATTTTGGCAAATATGTATGTTTCACAACTTCCATGCTCTTCACCTTTTTAACTTTTGCCAGTGCCACACTTTCTCCTTCATAATCTTCAGCAGCAGCATCATCTTTCTCATCAAATTATTCTTAATGTTCAATAGTTTTTTATTGAAAATTTTTTGGTTATTGCATGTACAATAAAGCATATAACTGGGCCTACAGGAGACCATACGTTGTAAAACAGTAAAAATCAACAAAACAAGACATGGACTAACTAGGTATACAAACAATAAACATAAGGAAAGGATTTGGTAATAGGAAGGAAGGGGAGGTAATATCGGTAAGGAGGACCATTTCTTGCGTTTCGTTTAGAGATCACTTAAGGGTGACCTGTTGAGACAGAATGTAATGAGTCTTTGCAATATTTGGACCATGGGGCCCAAGTGCGGTTGCATAGTGTTACGCAATTATTGCGGATAGCATATAAAAATTCCAGTGCGTGATGTTCTTTAAGTCGAGAGGTCAGCTTAAGCATCGATGGTGTGGAAGCAGTTTTCCAACGTTGGGCTAACATTACTTTAGCTACCATTAGAGTGTGTGCTACAAACCTGCAGAATTCTAGAGGTACCGTGTCAATCTCCAGCAGGCATAATGCTATGTGAGGAGAACGCTGTATTCTCAAAGATGTCACCAAATCTAGTAAGTTGAAAACCTCTCCCCAGAAGCACAAAACTCTAGGGCAGCTCCAAAATATGTGGAATAAGGAGCCCGTCTCTCCACAGTTCCTCCAACAACAATCAGAGGTTCCGGGAAACAATCTGGCCAGCCTCTCAGGAGTGTAATACCAGCGTGACATGCATTTCATATGCGATTCCTGAAGCGTCATGGAGAGCGACGCTTTTTTAGCCCATTTAAACGCAAGTTCCCACTGAGTCTCAGAATACAGTCTTCCTAGGTCAATTTCCCAACTGAGGATATGGGCTCGTTTAGTAAAGTGAATGGAGTCGTTAAATATTGCATATAAGTGCTTAGTTGTAGCAAAGTGAGGTTGGGGGTTAGTACCCAAGATAAGGTTCCAGAGGGTCAGAGGAACCCGCGTATCAAGCTTATTACCAGAGAGGATATAGGATCTAGCCCTTCGAATATGGAATGCGGTTAGATGTGGCATGTGGCTTGTAAATTGCATTGTGGCTACATCTCCCCAAGTTTGCAGGCCAAGTTCCCCCCAGCTCCGGGTGTCTAAGTCTGGAATACACTGATGAAGAAGTGCGATCGGTAATGCTGTCGCAGAGACCTGTGTATCATATCTCAACTTGGATGTTAATAAGACCCAACTACGTAGAGACGCTTTCACTACATGTGAAGCCGGTGGAGGAAGAGTTTTATCTACAATGTAAACTAACAAATGCAAGTGTAATGGTCTTGAATGATTTAAGACTAATTCTATGGTCGGCCAAGAGGAGTGTGTAGATTGCATCCACCAGTGTCTAGTTTGACGTATAATCGTAGCGTGGTAATATGCGTGTAGATTGGGGACGCCCGCCCCTCCATGGTAACAAGACATTCTCAAGACTGAGGAGGCCACCCTGGGTTTCTTCCCAGCCCAAATAAACCCCAACATTTGTGATGAGAGCCTTGTTATATATTTCTTTGGTATCGGGAGATTAAGTGTTCTATATATATATAGGATTTTAGGTAAGATCATCATCTTATAGGATACGATCCGACCCATCCATGATATGTCTGTTTTTGAGAATGTGTCTAAAGTCTCCTGAATATCCTGTATTAGGCCATTCATATTTTGTAACACTGTCTTGTGAAATGGTAAGGTGAGCTTAATGCCTAGGTACGTTATCGTAGTATCCTGCCACTTGAAGGGGAACTCAACAAGTATCGCAGCCTTAAGTTGGGGATCAATGTGTACTCCCATGAGGTGTGATTTGGTGTAGTTGAGTTTGTAGTGAGATATCCGCCCAAATTCGTCTAGGGTGTTACAGGCTGATCGTAGGGAGGTTAACGGGTCGGTTAATAGGAGGACAATATCATCTGCATACAGACTTATTTTGTGTTGTCTACCAGAAATTGGGATACCTCTAATAGTCTGATCCAATCTGACTCTCTCCGCCAATGGTTCCATGATGAGAACAAAGAGGAGGGGAGACAGGGACAACCCTGACGGGTGCCGTTCGTTATGTAGAATGGTTGCGATAAAGTGCCATTAATAAGCACCCTAGCGGATGGGCAGGAATATAAAGCTTCGATGTAGTGTAAAAAGTCGTTCTCGAAACCAAACCTGCGCAAAGTGTGGAACATAAATCCCCAATGAATTCTGTCGAACGCCTTCTCCGCATCCAACGAGAGAAGCAAAGAAGGCGCCCGACCCCTCGAAGCAAATTGAAGCAAGTTGAGGACACGTCGTGTTGCGTCAGATGTTTGGCGTCCCGCCACGAATCCTGTCTGATCAGTATGGATCAGCAGTGGTAAAATGTTAGATAGCCTGATGGCTAGTATTTTAGCGTATATCTTAGTATCTGAATTCAGTAGCGATATGGGTCTAAAGTTTCCAGGTTCGTTAGGGGATTTCCCAGGTTTAGGAATCGCAGTTACTGTCGCTTCTAAGAACTCAGGCGGGAAAGAAGCGCATTCACGAGCTGAGTTTAGCATGTTAGTTAAATGCGGCGCAAGTAATTCAGAGAAGGTTCGGAGATATTCATTCGAGTACCCGTCAGGGCCAGGTGATTTGCCCAGTTTAGACATATTGATGGATTGCAAGGTTTCAGTCACCGAGATTGGGGCATTTAGCATAGAGGCCGATGAAGGGGATAGTTTCGGGAGGTCAATTTGAGATAAAAAAGAGTTAATGGCTAGGTCTGTAGGTTGTGTAACTCCCGGGGAATCTTTGAGATTGTATAACTGTTCGTAATATTTACGAAACGACTCCGCTATTTCCATAGGGTGTGTGATTGACGAGTGAGGGCATTGGGAGTTTTTTTAGTGAGAACACCGTACTACGGATTCGCCTTTGTTTTAGTTTGGATGCCATGTATCGAGAGGTTTTATTAATTGACCCGTAGTGGGTTGCACGCATGGTGCGTATGTATTTATCGTGTTGGCTAAACAGATGAAGTTGTAAATTATGTCGATGGGTCATCAGACTTCGATGATTATTCAATGTTGGTTGTGAAGTGACTTCATTCTCAGCTAATTGGACTTTCAGCAATAAACTATCCAGCTGACTCGTTAGTGCCTTTTTCCTCTGAGCTCCCATTTGGATGAGGTGTCCCCGCATGACAGCCTTGTGAGCTAACCATAATATCGAGGGAGTAACGTCAGGAGTAGCATTAACACTAAAGTAGTCTGCTATATGCTGTCGTATGCGTGTCGCATATGAAGAATCGGTGTACAGTGCCAGGTTATTTCGCCATTGCCTCGTCGTTGATGCATTGGCTCGCGGAGACCACTCCAACGTTATCGGCGCATGGTCCGACCACGCGGCCGTCCCTACCGTAGCAGACTTAGCATCTGGCAATGCCCAACGATCCACAACAAACATGTCAATGCGTGAAAAGGTGCGATGTCGAGCTGAGTAGAAGGAGTAAGCCCTAGAGCTAGAATTAAGGCATCTGTATGTATCGTATAGGGAGTGTGATCTTAACCATTGTTGGAGACATGGGACATGCCGGGATCTAGGATTGGAAGAATCTAACGACCCATCAGCTATCATGTTGAAGTCCCCTCCCATAAGCAGACTTCCCTTCGCCATTACTCGGACTTTACGCATTACCCTGTTTAGGAAACGAATTTGTCGTAAATTCGGTGCATATATATTAACCACAGTGACCATTTTGTTCTGTAGCAGTCCCACCAGTATTATAAAATGACCTGCAGGGTCAATGTAGGAAGATTCGCATTGAAATGACACGTCAGTGGAGAACAAAATAGCAACGCCTGCCCTTTTCTTCTCCTGAGAGGCTAGGAAAATCTGCGTGTATTTAACGCTGCTAAAGAGGGGCATTTTAGTACGAGAAAAGTGAGTTTCCTGCAGAAAAAGTATATCTGCTTTAAGTCTACCTGCCTCTCTCCATAGATAAGAGCGTTTATAAGGGGAATTCAGTCCCCTAACGTTGAGGATACCAAATTAAGCGACATATTGAGATATCATAATTTGCTTACCGCACCGCAAGGCCGAACCTAGGAACAGATGAAATTTGGATATTGCGGTCTCAAGGCGAGATATGCTGGGTAATTCCATTTCGGCAGCGCAAGAAGGGTTTGGGATGTGAAGTAGATCTTTGGGTAATACTAGGGATAGAAACATAAGGAGGGGGACACAACGAGTAAAGGCATAACAAAAGCAGTGTAACTGAGTTGGATCATAAAGGATCAATCGAAGGTACATATCGATACTCAAATATGCTCCTCGACCGAAAATCTCCAGGGGGAAGGAGTTCAAATGGCCTTCTAATGAGGCCTCAAAAACTAGTAGGCTAGCCCGTATTAACGGAACGGTCCCAAGTAGCTAGCCGCTGTAGAGAGAACTGCGTCGATTTTTAGCTCGACCAGATCAGCGTGGGGAGCTCTGGGTTTGCCAATCTTGCGTCGGTTTAGAAGGTTTCTGGATCGCAGTCTGTAGTTGCAGGTCAATCTTCACACCCCAACTTTTTGCCAAGTCGCATCCTTCCTTCAGTGAGTGAATGATATGTAGGGTATCTTCATGGCGCACCAATAGTTTCAGTGGAAAACCCCATTTGTACTGTATAGAAGCTGCTCTGAGAGCGGAGGTCAGGGGCTGGAGGTTTCTTCGTGCTTGCAAGGTGGCTTGAGATAAATCAGTATATATCTGTAATCCCAAGTATGGCGTAGGGAATTCCTTCATTTTCCTGGCTGCAAGTAATATTCGTTCTTTAATATGGAAAAAATGTACTCTGAGCAATACATCCCTCGGCACATTTGGCGGCAAAAATTTGGCTTTAGGAAGCCTATGTATTCGATCGATAATGAGATCGCGGTCGGTGGCTTCTGGGATAAAAATGCGGAACAAATCTACCACATAGTCCTGAAGGTCTGATGAGAGAACCGACTCTGGCACTCCTCTTATTTTAATATTATTTCTGCGATGTCTATCTTCGATATCTGCCATCTTGGATTTTAGATATTGCACTTCGTCATATAATGCATAGTGGGAGTCTATGAGGGCGTTGTGCGATCCTATTACCTCCTCCATTTTGTGTTCTACTGTGTTTACCCTGTATGACACATTGTCCACAGATGCTTCCACTGCGGCTTGTAGTTTATCCAGTTTACCTTGTATTGAACCGCTCAAGGCTATGATTAGCTCCTTTATATACGCTTCTGAGGCAGGTTGATTAGAAGCTGGAGCAGAGAATGCAGCATTAAGTTCTGATTGTGACTCTCCCACAGGAGTCTCCGTACGTGGTTTTTGCTTCTGAGGGCTGGAGGAAGGAGAGGAGTCAGTCGTTATGTCTGAAGCGTCTTGCGTCGCCATCTCTTCTTCCTGCTCAGTTGCAACTGTGAGCTTTTGCACCCGCGATCGGTGTTGGGATGAACGTAGAGATTGGCCGGAGTGGTCGGGTGTTACCGGCGGTGAGTGTGGTGGTCTCAGCGTTGGAGAGCTGTGTCGCAGGGCTGCAATGCGGCCACGGGTAATGGCAGCTGTTGGTGTCTTCTTAGGTGCAGGTTTCCCGCGTCCCGGCGCCATGTTAGATCCTCCGTCACTAGGCCCAGCAGGGTAGAAGTCCGTGAGGCGCTTCAGCTGGTTGCCCGATCCTTTCCTTTTGGACATCTGGGTACTCCTTGTTCTCCCCTTCGTCACAAGGGACCGGCTAGTCGTGCTTAGTAAAGCTGAAAATAGTCAGCTATGAGGCCGGGAACAGAGCGCTCAGATTAGCACGTCTTGCTCTGTAGGCGGTAGCCACGCCCCCCCTCATCAAATTATTCTTCATCTTCACTTTCTTAATCTTCTTCTTAAACTTCTTGCTATTCATGTTTTTGTTTACATTACTCATATTGTTATTATTAAACTAATTAATCTTCTTCATATTCAAATTCTTCATCTTCTTCCTCTTCATCTTCTTCATCATATTCTTATTTGTGACAGAGATTCCTGTACTTGTAATCTGTAAAAGTATGAATTGTTCATCCTTCCGTTCTTGCTGTCACAAAAGATTTAAATTACAACAGTATTTGTCCGTGTTCAGTTTAGCCTGCAGCAGCAGGCATTTTCCAGGGGCACCACGAGGAGGAACGGACTCACCCCCATACACTGCTTAGTCTTCTTCTGCTTAGAATTTAGAGCATATATTTTGCTCTTCATTTTGGTCTTATACTTCATGTTCTTCTGTTTTTTGATCTTTTGCTTATTGTTCTTCTGTCTCTGTTCTGTATCTTGTAGTTTGTCTTAACCTTCTTTGTCCTGTTGGTGATCTTCTTCTGGGTAATCTTTTATTTTTTCTTTGTGATGGTGTTCAGGCTGGTTGGCTTCATGCTCGTCGTCCTTGTTGTCGTCATCTTCTTCTGGGTGGTCTTTAATGTCGTCTAATTTCCGAGAAACAGCTGACGTTACTGGAACCCTGACGGGTATCATATGGAGCAAGAGACAATGGAAGTAACGAGGACCAGCTGACTGTGCTGGACCCCGGACGGGTAGCAGAAGGAAAAGAGGCAATGTCACAACCGAGTACCAGCTGACGTTACTGTGACACGGTTACTAAGCAGGAGGTACCTGTGCTCCAAAGCACTACCAAGGACCAGCAGACGTTGCTGGAACTCGGATACGGAGATGGAGGCACCTAGGCCAAAGGCACTGGGAGAACCACTTGACGGTACTGGACCCCGGACGGGTAGCAGAAGGAAAAGAGGCAATGTCACAACCGAGTACCAGCTGACGTTACTGTGACACGGTTACTAAGCAGGAGGTACCTGTGCTCCAAAGCACTACCAAGGACCAGCAGACGTTGCTGGAACTCGGATACGGAGATGGAGGCACCTAAGCCAAAGGCACTGGGGAGAACCACTTGACGGTACTGGACCCCGGACGGGTAGCAGAAGGAAAAGAGGCAATGTCACAACCGAGTACCAGCTGACGTTACTGTGACACGGTTACTAAGCAGGAGGTACCTGTGCTCCAAAGCACTACCAAGGACCAGCAGACGTTGCTGGAACTCGGATACGGAGATGGAGGCACCTAGGCCAAAGGCACTGGGGAGAACCACTTGACGGTACTGGACCCCGGACGGGTAGCAGAAGGAAAAGAGGCAATGTCACAACCGAGTACCAGCTGACGTTACTGTGACACGGTTACTAAGCAGGAGGTACCTGTGCTCCAAAGCACTACCAAGGACCAGCAGACGTTGCTGGAACTCGGATATGGAGATGGAGGCACCTAGGCCAAAGGCACTGGGAGAAACCACTTGACGGTACTGGACCCCGGACGGGTAGCAGAAGGAAAAGAGGCAATGTCACAACCGAGTACCAGCTGACGTTACTGTGACACGGTTACTAAGCAGGAGGTACTTGTGCTCCAAAGCACTACCAAGGACCAGCAGACGTTGCTGGAACTCGGATACGGAGATGGAGGCACCTAGGCCAAAGGCACTGGGGAGAACCACTTGACGGTACTGGACCCCGGACGGGTAGCAGAAGGAAAAGAGGCAATGTCACAACCGAGTACCAGCTGACGTTACTGTGACACGGTTACTAAGCAGGAGGTACCTGTGCTCCAAAGCACTACCAAGGACCAGCAGACGTTGCTGGAACTCGGATACGGAGATGGAGGCACCTAGGCCAAAGGCACTGGGGAGAACCACTTGACGGTACTGGACCCCGGACGGGTAGAAGAACGCACCCATGAAAATGTAAGTTGACAGGACGCAAGCCGTCCGCAGTTAACGAATCACACAGTCCTACAGTGGTGCTTATCCTATTGTCACAATGGAAACCGCCTTTATTTACATATCCCACAGCACACATAGGAATCACCTAAACTGCAGGCACCATAGAGTCAGCTAACCCGAATGCAACACGACAGCACAACTTATTGGAGGATAATTGACGTTCACACTGCCAGGAAACAGCTGTCGTGCTGTAACCAGGCTGGCCAGGAGTCAGTACCCCTGCCAATTACTTATGAGCAACAAATGGCGGTGTTGTAGCCCAGGGAGTACAGTTCAGGTGGTAGAAAGATGAACATAACAGGAGACATGGAAAACGTTGCCAAACAGTTATTTAATCTGAAAACGGACAGGCAAATTCAGGTGAGATCCATGCCTTGTTCATTTTCAGAAAAGTAAGCCGGTCTACATTCTCTGAGGATAGTCGCATGCGACGGTCTGTTACTACACCACCTGCAGCACTAAAGACACGCTCAGATAATACACTGGCAGCAGGGCAAGCCAGCACCTCCAATGCATACTGGCTAAGCTCTGGCCATGTATCCAACTTAGAGACCCAAAATTTGAAAGGGGAAGAGGCATCTGGGAGTACACTTAGAGGGAAAGCCAAGTAGTCTGTCACCATCTTACGGAAACGTTTCTTCCTGGTGACTGGAGCCGTCTCGGATGGTGTAGACCTTGCTGGCGCTGTCACAAAACTTTGCCACATTTGTAACATACAGTTCTTGCCCTGTGCAGAGGCGCTGCTTCTGATCCCTCTTGTTGTAGAGGTGTGTACACTGCCTGGACGCACAGAGCTGCTTTGTAAAGCAGTAGCAGCAGCAGCACCTCTCTCGGCTGGAATGTACAACAGTATGGATTGCACCAGTGTGTCTTGGTACTCCTGCATTTTACGGTCCCGGTTCACCGGTGTGATGAGGGTTTGTAAGTTGTCCCGGTAGCGAGGGTCTAGGAGGGTGTACACCCAATAATCTGACGTGCTGAGAATGTGGGCGATGCGGCGGTCGTTTCTCAGGCACTGAAGCATGAAATCAACCATGTGCTGCAGACTCCCAACTGGCCAACAAAGGCTGTCCTCTGGAAGAGGCGTCATCTCTGTCTCCTCTGCATCACCCCACCCTCGCTCTACATACTGACTAGAGCGTTGTGTACCTCCCTCTGTAGGGATTTCTTCCTCCTCCATTGACTCCTCCTCCTCCTCCTCATCCTCCTCACAAAGTGAGCCCTGCCCAGCCCTTTGTGAGGAACCACGTTGCGCTGACTGTCCTGAAGGTAATTGAATTTGCGACTGCTCATCCTCCACCTCTTTCAAAACCTCTTCCTTTAGTGCTTTCAGTGATTTCTGAAGCAGGCAGATAAGGGGTACAGTCATGCTGACTAGTGCATCATCTGCACTCGCCATCCGCGTTGAGACATCAAACGCACACAAAACGTCGCAGATGTCGTTCATAGAGGCCCACTCAGTAGTGGTGAAGTGTGAACGGCGCAAATTGCGAGTTGATTGCGCCTGTTGCAGCTGATACTCCATTACTGCTGGCTGCTGCTCACACAACCGCTCCAACATATGTAACGTGGAATTCCACCTGGTGGGTACGTCACATATGATGCGATGACTTGCAGAGCTCCAATGAGCGATCTGGCCATGCTGGAATGTCGCAAGTGAGCGCACTCTAGGCGGACCTTGTGCAGCAGTGCATCAAGATCCGGATAGTTCCTCAAAAAACTCTGCACGACCAAGTTGAGCACATGTGCCAGACATGGTATGTGAGTGAGGTTGCCAAGGCCCAGAGCTGCCACCAGATTTCGGCCATTGTCACACACTACCAAGCCTGGCTGGAGATTAGCTGACAAAAACCACACATCGCTCTCCTGCTTGATGGCATCCCAGAGCTCCTGCGCTGTGTGGCTTCGATTCCCCATGGGAATTAATTTCAGTACGGCCTGTTGACGTTTGGCCACGGCTGTGCTCATATCGGTCGCAACAGGTAAGCGTTCACGGGTCCATGTGGAGGTATACCGTGACGGCTCGTGCAGCGATGATTCTGAGGAACTGGAGTAGGAGGAGGAATCAATGTGCACAGACTGGATTCCTGCAATCCTTGGAGTTGGCAGAACACGTACAGCGCCACTGGCAAGATCTGTACCCGGCTCCATAACATTGACCCAATGGGCAGTGAGGGAAAGGTATCGTCCCTGGCCATGGGTACTGGTCCACGCATCGGTGGTCAGGTGGACCCTGCTACTGACGGCGTTTAGTAGCGCATGTTTAATGTTTCCCTCGACATGTTTTTGCAGAGCAGGGACAGCTTGCCTGCTGAAATAAAATCGGCTTGGCACATTATATTGTGGGACTGCCAATGCCATAAAGTTCCTGAAACTGTCAGTCTCCACCAGCCTGAATGACAGCATTTCAAGGGACAGGAGTTTTGCAAGGCCAGCATTCAGAGCCTGTGCTCGTGGATGGTTTGCCGAGTATGGCCGTCTTTTATCCCATGCCTGTGTTACCGATGGCTGTTTTTTGTTCTGGGAGTGTGACGATGACTGTGAACTTGCTGCAGTGGGTGGAATAACAGTTTCTCTATGGACATCAGTGACCGAGGTTCTTCCATGGAGATCCTGTGAGGAAGCCGAAACAGGTGTGTGAGAGCTGGAGGTAGAGGCTCGAACATGACCTAAAGATGTAGGTGCTGCTGTAGGTTGGCCTACATCTCCAGTGTGTCTTTGGAACTCAGCTACGTGCTTTGTCCGTACATGTGTCCACATATTTGTGGTATTCAGGTTCCTGATATTTTTACCTCTTTTAACCTTTTGCTTACACAGCTTGCATTGAACATAGCAAATATCATGTACAAGTCTGTCAAAAAAGGACCACGCAGTGCAAGTCATGGGAGCGCCAATTTTGACAGTTCTAAGAGAACTGCTCCCAACAGGTGCCAAACTGGAGGCTACAGGCAAGCGAGTCTGCAGCCTACCTCTCCCTCCTCTTTGTACCGTTGGGACAATCTCTTCCTCAGAGCTGCTCCCAACACCTTCCTGTTGCTCACGCCATGTTGGGTCTCGGACTTCATCATCTCCACTACCCTCTTCCAACACCTGCTGCTGTTGGATGGTCTGGGCAGCACCATGCTCCACAAAACCTGGCACCTGAGTCTCATCATCATCATAAGATGCGTTCTGCGGTGTGCTGTCCATCGGCACTGGCTCACCCGCCTTTTCAGATTGAGAGAGACACAGCTGTTGCGCATCACTGCATACTCCCTCTTCTTCAAATTGCAGAATGCTGCTTGCCTGTGCCCGTGTTTGCGAGCCAACAGATTCTGAGAACAGAAGCAGAGACTCAGCTGGCTCCTGTACAGAACTCTCTGACTGCCTTGGCAATTTGACAGGCGGTGAGCAGACAGATGGTTGCTCAACAGTGTTGTGTTCCTGAGAGGAGGTGGAAGGAATTGAAGTCGATGCATTGGCTGCCATCCAACCAACAACGGCTTCAATTTGTTCTTCCCGCAGCAGGGGGGCACGCCGAGCTCCTACCAAAGTGCGCATAAAGGAACGCTCACGGGGATAAATGGTGGATGCTGTGTCACTGAGGGCGGCAGCAGACACAGAATCCCCACGTCCTCTCCCTGCTGAAACTCCACGGCCACGACCACGTGCCTTACTCACTGACTTCTTCATCTTGGTAGATTGATAAAGAAAGTCAGAAAAGTTATAAGGCCTAAGTGTGGTTATTACGCAGAGACTGAAGTGAACACTGAAACACAACTGTTCACAATCTGTGAAGGCTACTCCTTTGTCTACTTCCATAGTGTTTGCAACCAATGTATTGGATACGGATGGAAGCGCGTCACACTAATAATTAAATTGCATGGAGCTGCAAGAATTACACTGAAGGAAAAAAAAAATAGTCTGTGAGTGACATGTGCAGATGCCTACAGACAGCGTTGCATACAGAGCAAACTGCAGCGTCACCTGCACTCACACACACCTTGCTGAGCTGTTAAAACAACACTGCAGGCAAAAGGAAGCTTTACACAGCGGTTGGTGCTAGCCTGCCTACAGCACAGTACACTAAATCGCAATCTCTAACTGTCCCTCAGAGTCAGCACAGCAGCGTTCTGTCCCTTACTGAATTCACAGCACAGTGACGCTAAAATGGCGGCGGCGCCTTTTATAGTGCATTCTGACATCATTTCAGCATCCAATCACAGCCATGCCATTAGTTAACATGACCGCAGCAGTACAGGATGTGCCCACACTTCTTAGGATTCCTCATTGGCTGACTAAAATCACATTGCCTCGCAAAGAATTATGGGAACTTCCGATTCCGGTATTCGATAAGACGAAAATATCGAAACGAATTATCGAAAGGCCGATAGAGCTAATATCGGCCGATAGCCGATATTTGCATTATCGTATCGCTCAACACTACACCTCACCACTTGCGCACTTGACCCACTCCCGTCCCACCTCATCCCTAACTTTGCCACAGTCTTCATCCCTACTCTCACACACCTCTTCAACCTTTCACTTACAAATCGTGTCTTTCCTTCATCCTTCAAACATGCTTCAATCACACCCATCCTCAAAAAGCCCTCCCTCGACCCATCCTCTGCGTCTAGCTATCGCCCGATATCTCTTCTCCCCTACGCCTCAAAACTACTGGAACAGCATGTATATCTTGAACTGTCCTCCCACCTTTCCTCCTGTTCCCTCTTTGATCGTTACAATCTGGCTTTCGACCGCATCACTCAACTGAAACTTGCCTAACTAAAGTCACTAACGACCTGCTAACCGCCAAGAGCAAGCGACACTACTCTGTCCTCCTTCTCCTGGACCTGTCTTCTGCCTTCGACACTGTGGACCATTCCCTCCTGCTACAGATTCTCTCATCTCTTGGCATCACAGACCTGGCCCTATCCTGGATCTCATCATACCTAACAGACCGAACATTTAGTGTCTCCCTCTCACACACCACCTCCTCACCTCGCCCCCTGTCTGTCGGTGTTCCTCAAGGCTCAGTCCTAGGACCCCTACTCTTCTCCATCTACACCTTCGGCCTGGGACAGCTCATAGAATCCCACGGCTTGCAGTATCACCTCTACGCCGATGACACGCAGATCTACCTATCTGGACCTGACCTCACCTCCCTACTGACCAAAATCCCACAGTGTCTATCTGCTATCTCAGCCTTCTTTTCTGCTCGCTTTCTCAAACTGAACATGGACAAAACAGAATTCATCATCTTTCCCCCACCTCACTCTACCCCTTCACCAGACCTATCCATCAATGTCAATGGCTGCTCTCTTTCCCCAGTCCCACATGCTCGGTGCCTTGGGGTGATCATCGACTCTGCCCTCTCTTTCAAGCCACATATCCAAGCCCTCGCCACCTCCTGCCGCCTCAAACTCAAAAATATTTCCCGGATCCTCTCATTCCTCGACCATGAAACCACAAAAACACTAGTGCATGCCCTTATCATCTCCCGCCTCGACTACTGCAACCTCCTACTGTCTGGCCTCCCCTCTAGCACTCTGGCACCACTCCAGTCCATCCTACACTCTGCTGCACGACTAATCCACCTGTCTCCCCGCTATTCCCCAGCCTCCCCCCTATGCCAGGCCCTTCACTGGCTCCCTATTGCCCAGAGGCTCCAGTTCAAAACCTTAACCATGACATACAAAGCCATCCACAACCTTTCTCCCCCATACATCTGTGACATGGTCTCCCGCTATCTACCTACACGCAACCTTCGATCCTCTCAAGATCTCCTTCTCGACTCCCCCCTCATCTCTTCTTCCCACAACCGCATACAAGACTTCTCCCGGGCTTCCCCCATACTCTGGAACTCCCTGCCGCAAAACATCAGACTTTCACCAACAACGGAGACCTTCAAGAAAAACCTGAAGACCCACCTGTTCCAACAAGCCTACAACCTGCAATGATCCTCAGTGTACTGAACCATCGTACGACCAGCTCTACCCTTTCCTAGTGTATTCTCACCCATCCCTGCAGTCTGTGAGCCCTCGCGGGCAGGGTCCTCTCTCCTTCTGTACTTGTGTGTCCCTTGTCCAGCACATGTTTATTGTACCTGTCTATATTTTTCCCCTTTTCATATGTAAAGCGCCATGGAATAAATGGCGCTTTATAAATGTATAATAATAATAATAATAATAAATAATAATAAAATGGTTGCATTTAAAAGTAGTTTCCCTGTTACTTATAGGAAACAGGGGAAAGAGTTTTTGAGATCTGAAGTGCAGACTTTTTCCTTTCCTGTAAAACTCCAGTGGGATCTCCCCAAAAGGAATCAATACTTAGCGTCACACTCTTGTAGCATACGGGCAAGTGCTGCGCGAGAAAACATCACATAGCACTCGGCCCAGTGTTAATGTATGGGGCAGCTCACATCACTGTTTATTCTCTCAGGCGTACTTGGCGTGTGTGTAAAATCTCAGCATCGCACTGAGACTGGGCCAAGACCCGCCAATGCAAGCCTATGGGTGTGAGAAAAAAAATCACACAGCACTTGGACCATGCGAGTGCTGTACGATTTTTACACACCAGTGTCCTTTAAAAAGCTGGCAATTCATGTGCCGCTTACAGTAAAATCACACTGACAGGTTAGAATAGAATAGATAGAATAGATCTGCATACACATAGAATACATAGATATATAGATGTCAGTGACAAATTTCCCACGGCGCTCGTGCCGTCTTCAGAAAGGTGAAGAGAGTTCATTGGCTGTGAACTTCCAGGACCTGTCTGACGACACCGTGAGCAGGAGAACTTTCTCACGCTCGCGTGCCCTCAGACAAGGAGTAGGAGTTCACAGGGAGCTCAGCGTCTTTGCTGGATGACAGGCTGTAGGCTGTATGGTTGCATCATGCAACCATGCAGCCTGCCATCTAGATGTAGCAGAGCTAGACCCGTCGGGGGACAAATGCATCTCTGCAGAAAGGTGAGGAATATTGTTGTTTCCTTCCCTTCCGAGATCTGCCATGCCCTCAAACAGTGGTTTACCTGCA
>JARQOD010012561.1:0-19116 GCA_033576555.1 Oophaga sylvatica | reverse complement strand
CCAAAATGGGGTCACTTATGGGGGAGCTTTAATGTTTAGGCACACAGGGACTCTCCAAATGCGACATGGCAACCGCTAAATATTCCATCATATTTTCCATTCAAAAAGTCAAATGGCGCTCCTTCCCTTCTGAGCCCTGCCGTGCGCCCAAACAGTGGTTTATGACCACATATGAGGTATCTGTGTACTCAGGAGAAATTCCCAACAAATTTTAGGATCCAATTTATACTGTTGCCCATGTGAAAATGAGAAAACTTAGGCTAAAAGAAAATTTTTGTGAAAAAAAAGTACTTTCTTTTTTTTACGGATCAATTTGTGAAGCACCTGGGGGTTCAAAGTGATCACTATGCATCTAGATAAGTTCCTTAGGGGGTCTAGTTTCCAAAATGGGGTCACTTGTGGGGGAGCTTTAATGTTTAGGCATACAGGAACTCTCCAAATGCGACATGGCAACCGCTAAATATTCCAGCATATTTTCTATTTAAAAAGTCAAATGGCGCTCCTTCCCTTCTGAGCCCTGCCGTGCGCCCAAACAGTGGTTTATGACCACATATGAGGTATCGGTGTACTCAGGAGAAATTGCCCAACAAATTTTAGGATACAATTTATACTGTTGCCCATGTGAAAATGAGAAAACTTAGGCTAAAAGAAAATTTTTGTGAAAAAAAAGTACTTTCTTTTTTTTACGGATCAATTTGTGAAGCACCTGGGGGTTCAAAGTGCTCACTATGAATCTAGATAAGTTCCTTAGGGGGTTTAGTTTCCAAAATGGGGTCACTTGTGGGGGAGCTCCAATGTTTAGGCACACAGGGACTCTCCAAATGCGACATGGCAACCGCTAAATATTCCAGCATATTTTCCATTCAAAAAGTCAAATGGTGCTCCTTCCCTTCTGAGCCCTGCCGTGCGCCCAAACAGTGGTTTATGACCACATATGAGGTATCTGTGTACTCAGGAGAAATTTCCCAAGAAATTTTAGGATCCAATATATTACTGTTGCCCATGTGAAAATGAAAAAACTGAGGCTAAAAGAAAATTTTTGTGAAAAAAAAGTACTTTCTTTTTTTACAGATCAATTTGTTAAGCACCTGGGGGTTCAAAGTGATCACTATGCATCTATATAAGTTCCTTATGGGGTCTAGTTTCCAAAATGGGGTCACTTGTGGGGGAGCTCCAATGTTTAGGCACACAGGAACTCTCCAAATGCAACATGGCAACCGCTAAATATTCCAGCATATTTTCCATTCAAAAAATCAAATGGCGCTCCTTCCCGTTCTGAGCCCTGCCGTGCGCCCATACAGTGGTTTATGACCACATATGAGGTATCTGTGTACTCAGGAGAAATTGCCCAACAAATTTTAGGATCCATTTTATCATGTTTCCCATGTAAAAATGAAAAAATTGATGCTAAAAGAAAATTTTTGTTGGAAAAATTAAAATGTCCATTTTTTCCTTTCACGTTCCTTTAGTTCCTGTGAAGCACCTGAAGGGTTAATAATCTTCTTGAATGTAGTTTTGAGTAGCTTGAGGGGTGCAGTTTTTATAATGGTGTCACTTTTGGTTATTTTCTGCCATATAGACCCCTCAAAGTGACTTCAAATGTGAGGTGGTCCCTAAAAAAAATTGTTTTGTAAATTTTGCTGTAAAAATGAGAAATCGCTGGTCAACTTTTAACCCTTATAACTTCCTAACAAAAAAAATGTTGTTCCCAAAATTGTGCTGATGTAAAGTAGACATGTGGGAAATGATATTTATTAACTATTTTGTGCCACATAACTCTCTGGTTTAACAGAATAAAAATTAAAAATTTGAAAATTACAAAATTTTCAAAATTTTAGCCAAATTTCCATTTTTTTCACAAATAAACGCAAAAATTATCGACCTAAATTTACCACTAACATGAAGCCCAATATGTCACGAAAAAACAATCTCAGAATCGCTAGGATCCGTTGAAGCGATCCTGAGTTATTACCTCATAAAGGGACACTGGTCAGAATTGCAAAAAATGGCAAGGTCTTTAAGGTCAAAATAGGCTGGGTCATGAAGGGGTTAAAAATGGGGCCCAATATATATGGACCATGATTTTGGCCAGTAACACACTGGAGCATCATCCAACGGGCCCGTCTTATACTGAAGCATTGTAAGTGGTAGACAGCAGGCAATGGAGCAGCATTTACGGGGCCCATTATACACTGGATCATTAATAATGGGGCCCATTATATATGGACCATGATTTTGGCCCATAACACACTGGAGCATCATCCATGGGGCCCGTCATATACTGGAGCATTCTCAATGTGGCAGATCAGAGACTGGAGCAGCATCCATGGGGCCCATCATCTACTGTAGCATTGTAAATGGGGGACAGCAGACACTGGAGCATCATCCATGGGGCCCATCATATACAGGAGCATTCTCAATGTGGCAGATCAGAGACTGGAGCAGCATCCATGGGGCCCATCATCTACTGTAGCATTGTAAATGGGGGACAGCAGACATTGGAGCAGCATTTACGGGGCCCATTATACACTGGATTATTAAAAATGGGGCCCATTATATATGGACCATGATTTTGGCCCATAACACACTGGAGCATCATCCAACGGGCCCGTCTTATACTGAAGCATTGTAAATGGTAAACAGAAGGCAATGGAGCAGCATTTACGGGGCTCATTATACACTGGATTATTAATAATGGGGCCCATTATATACTGGAGCATTCTAAATGGGGCAGATCAGACACTGGAGCCGCATCCATGGGGACCATCATATACAGGAGCATTCTCAAAGGGGCAGATCAGACACTGGAGCGGCATCCATGGGGCCCATCATATACTGGAGCATTGTAAATGGGGGACAGCAGACAGTGGAGCATCATCCATGGGGCCCATCATATACAGGAGCATTCTCAATGTGGCAGATCAGAGACTGGAGCAGCATCCATGGGGCCCATCATATGCTGGAGCATTGTAAATGGGGGACTGTTATGTTTAGGTAGCTGAGGAGAAAAAGCAAAAAACGGCAATACACCAGAGAGGCTGGAACCTATTGGATTGCAGGAACCTGAACTAACCACACAACTAGAGGTAGCTGTGGAGCGTTCCTACATTGATCCTAGATGCCTCGTCACAGTCTGAGAGATAAGTGCACCTAAAGGCAGAAAGATGAAAGCTATCTGCCCCGGAGCAGATCCCCAAAGAAAATAGGAAGCCCCCAAACATGTAATGGCGGTTAGACAAGAAGAAAGCACGGACACAGACAGAAAATAGAATGAGCAAACGCTGGGGCCCAATCTGTCTAGACAGAAAAGTACAGGAAAGAATTCTGACTGCAATCCAACAAAAACCCCTAAAAAATACCAACTCTTCTGATTGCAAAAACACCTGAGATCAACACGATCTCCACCACCTAGATCAGATCTCTGGTGTAACAAAACTAAGCCGCTGCCACTGAAAAAACAGGAAAAAGCAAATGAACAAATAACAGTGGCTACAGATAAACTGAGCGGAGCACAGGCCCCAGGAGGGGACCCAGCTGACCTCCAAAAAAGTACAGAAAACTATGCAAAAAGCAAGCACAAAAAGAATAGCAGAAAATGTCTTATCTGAAAGCAGAGATGCAGGCAAGACTCCAGCAAACTTCCAAATGAACCAGGAACCACAATTGAGACAAGAACAATTGATCACAACCGACCATCATGGGAGGGAACCTCCCTTATATCAGTCCAGTCAGTGATCCCAGATTGCCATTCCTCGCTGGAAGGTTCAGTACTGTCTGTAACCACCAGAGGGAGTCTCTGCTCAGAAACCATCTCTAGCACATTCATAACAGGGGACAGCAGACATTGGAGCAGCATTTACGGGGCATATTATACACTGGATCATTAATAATGGGGCCCATTATATATGGACCATGATTTTGGCCCATAACACACTGGAGCATCATCCATGGGGCCCGTCATATACTGGAGCATTCTAAATGGGGCAGATCAGACACTGGAGCAGCATCCATGGGGCCCATCATATACTGGAGCATTGTAAATGGGGGACAGCAGACACTGGAGCATCATCCATGGGGCCCATCATATACAGGAGCATTCTCAATGTGGCAGATCAGAGACTGGAGCAGCATCCATGGGGCCCATCATATACTGAAGTATTGTAAATGGGGGACAGCAGACAATGGAGCAGCATTTACAGGGCCCATTATACACTGGATCATTAATAATGGGGCCCATTATATATGGACCATGATTTTGGCCCATAAGAAACTGGAGCATCATCCATGGGGCCCATCATATACTGGAGCATTCTAAATGGGGCAGATCAGACACTGAAGCATCATCCATGGGGCCCATCATAAACAGGAGCATTCTCAATGTGGCAAATCAGAGACTAGAGCAGCATCCATGGGGCCCATCATATACTGGAGCATTGTAAATGGGGGACAGCAGACATTGGAGCAGCATGTACGGGGCCCATTATACACTGGATTAATAAAAATGTGGCCCATTATATATGGACCATGATTTTGGCCCATAACACACTGGAGCATCATCCAACGGGCCCGTCTTATACTGAAGCATTGTAAATGGTAGACAGCAGGCAATGGAGCAGCATTTACGGGGCCCATTATACACTGGATCAATAATAATGGGGCCCATTATATTCTGAAGCATTCTAAATGGGGCAGATCAGACACTGAAGCAGCATCCATGGGGACCATCATATACAGGAGCATTCTCAAAGGGGCAGATCAGACACTGGAGCCGCATCCATGGGGCCCATCATATACTGGAGCATTGTAAATGGGGGACAGCAGGCAATGGAGCTGCATTTACTCGGCTCATTATACACTGGATCATTAATAATGGGGCCTATTATATATGGACCATGATTTTGGCCCATAACACACTGGAGCATCATCCATGGGGTCCGTCATATACTGGAGCATTGTAAATGGGGGACAGCAGACACTGGAGCTTCATCCATGGGGCCCATCATATACTGAAGTATTGTAAATGGGGGACAGCAGACAATGGTGCAGCATTTACAGGGCCCATTATACACTGGATCATTAATAATGGGGCCCATTATATATGGACCATGATTTTGGCCCATAACACACTGGAGCATCATCCATGGGGCCCGTCATATACTGGAGCATTCTAAATGGGGCAGATCAGACACTGGAGCAGCATCCATGGGGCCCATTATACACTAAAGCATTGTAAATGGGAGACAGCAGACACTGGAGCATCCATGGGGCCCATTGTTGTGAATGGGTTTGAGATGAGTTCTGAGTGGAGGCTCCCTCTGGTGGTTACAAGCGGTACTAGTGAGGATTGTGAGGACTGGGAATCAGGTGTTACTGACTGGTCTTATATAAGGGAGTCATTTTCCCATCAGGGTTGCCGGTGATCAATTGTTCTGGTCTGAATCCTTCTTTCCAGTTTCCCTTGTAGCCTGCTGTGTCGTGTCTGCATCTCCTGCTCTCAGATAAGACTATTTCTTCTTTTGTGTTTTTTCTATATTTTTGCATTTTGTCCTGCACTTCTGTGGGGGCCTTCTGGGTCCCCTCCGGGGGCTTTTGCCCTCTCAGTTTATTCAGCCACTGATGTTTGTACATTTGCTTTTTCCAGTTTTTTCAGTGGCTGCTGTTTTGATTTTGTTACACCAGAGAACTAATTTAGGTGGTAGAGGTCGTGTGATCTCAGGTGATTTTGAAATTAGTAGAGTTGGTGTTTTTCAGGGTTTTCTGGGATTGCAGTAAGTACCTTTCCTGTCCTTTTCTATTTAGATAGTTTGGGCCCCAGCGTTTGCTCATACTATTTTCTTTCTGTGTCAGTATTTCCTCTTGTCTAACCGCCATTACGTGTTTGGGGGCTTTCTATTATCTTTGGGGTTCTGCTCCGGGGCAGATAGCTTTCCTATTTCTATCTTTAGGTGTAGTTAGTTTCTCAGGCTGTGACGAGGCGTCTAGGACCAACGTAGGAACGCTCCACGGCTGCCTCTAGTTGCGGTGGTTAGTCAGGGTACTGCAATCTCATAGATTCCAACTGCTCTGGTGTATTTCCTTTTTTACCTGCACTCCTCAGCTACCGTAACATAACAGTATCACCGGACATAAAAATTGTATGGTACTCACAGAAGGGAAAAAATATTTTGAAGGAAGAAAAGTTGTCAGAGATATTTTTCTGTTTGTTGCATTTTTTTTTTTCCCTCTGTATCTCTGGGTGCTGGGGAGGATCTTTTCTCCCAATGGAGTTTGCACAGTTGTCTGGCCGTGTGGATCAGCTTGCCACTGAGGTTCAGAGTATTGCTGCATATCTTGCTAGGTTGCCTGTTGTGGAACCTAGGATCTCCATGCCAGATTTGTTTTTAGGGGATCGAGCTAAGTTTCAGAATTTCAAAAATAATTGTAAATTGTTTTTTGCCTTAAAATCTAAGTCCTCAGGAAACGCAGCGCAGCAGGTTCAAATTATCATCTCTCTCCTGCGCGGCGATCCTCAGGATTGGGCTTTTTCCCTGATACCTGGGGATCCTGTTTTGAGTGATGTTGATGCATTTTTTCAGGCTTTGGGGTTATTGTACGATGAGCCTAATGTCACTGATCAAGCTGAAAAAGCCTTGTTGGCATTAAATCAGGGGCTTGATGACGCTGAGTTATACTGTCAGAGATTCCGTAGGTGGGCAGTCCTGACCAAATGGAATGACGACGCTTTGGCGGCCCTTTTCCGGAAGAGTCTGTCGGATAATGTAAAGGATGTTATGGTGGGATTCCCTGTCCCCTCTGGTCTCAATGATTCTATGTCATTAGCGATTCAAATTGACAGACGTTTGCGTGAGCGGAGAAGTATGCATGGAGTGGTGTTGCCTTGTGAGCCAGCTGCTGAGCCCAATGCAGTGTGATGGAGTGGTGTCTGGGGCACAGCGTCATGAGTTTCGAAAGCGCAATGGGTTATGTTTCTACTGTGGTGATGCCTCTCATGCTATTTCAGTCTGCCCTAAGCGGGGAAGACATTTTGCACGCTCAGTTGTCTTGGGTAGTGTTCAGACTAAGTTTTTATTAACTGTCACTCTGATATGCTCTCTGTCCTCATTTTCTGCTCAGGCTTTCGTTGATTCTGGAGCAGCTATTAACCTGATGGATTATGATTTTGCTAAACGTTGTGGGTTTCCCTTGATACCCCTACAGAAGTCTATTCCTCTACTGGGGATCGATTCTACCCCTTTGGCTGAGAATAAACCCCAGTTTTCTACTCAGGTGATAATGAGGGTTGAACCTGATCACCAGGAGTGCTGCAAATTTTTGGTTCTATATAATCTGCATGACATTATAGTGCTGGGTTTCCCTTGGTTACAGTCTCATAATCCTGTTTTGGATTGGAAATCTGTGTCTGTAACCAGTTGGGGCTGCCAATGTGTTAATACCAACACTCCTGTTTTTTCTGCCTCCCCCCAGGCTGAGGATGTTCCTGACTTTTTGTTTGATTTTTCTGATGTGTTTAGCGAAAGTAAATCTGCATCCTTACCTCCCCATAGGAGCTATGACTGCGCTATTGAATTAGTGCCAGGTAGTAAATTCCCTAAAGTTCGCCTTTTTAACTTGTCTGTACCTGAACATGACGCTATACGGTCTTATATCAAGGAATCATTGGAGAAGGGTCATATCAGACCATCCTCTTCACCCTTAGGTGCCGGTTTTTTCTTTGTGGCCAAAAAAGATGGTTCATTAAGGCCGTGTATTGATTATCGTCTCTTGAACAATATTACTGTGAAATATCAATACCCGTTACCCTTGATTTCTGACCTGTTTTCCAGGGTGAAAAACGCTACTTGGTTTACCAAGCTTGACCTCAGGGGGGCGTATAACCTTATTCGCATTAAGCACGGGGATGAATGGAAGACGGCATTCAATACCCCTGAAGGGCATTTTGAGTACCTAGTGATGCCCTTTGGGCTCACTAATGCTCCTTCCGTCTTCCAGTCCTTCATGAATGACATTTTCAGGGATTTTGTGGACAAGTTTCTGATTGTTTATTTGGATGATATCTTGATTTTTTCTAATGACTGGGACTCTCATGTGAAACATGTTCGAACTGTATTCCAGATTTTGAGAGAGAATGCTCTGTATGTGAAGGGATCAAAGTGTCTTTTTGGCGTACAGAAGATCTCATTTCTGGGATTCATTTTGTCCCCATCTGTTATTGAAATGGACCCGGTCAAGGTTCAGGCATCTGTGATTGGGTCCAACCTACTTCATTAAAGGCTCTTCAGAGATTTTTGGGTTTTGCCAATTTTTATCGTAAATTTATTGGTAATTTCTCGTTATTGTTAAACCATTAACTGATTTGACCAGAAAGGGTTCTGATGTGGTGAATTGGCCTCCTGAGGCAGTCTCTGCGTTTCAGGAACTTAAGCAGAGATTCACTTCTGCTCCTGTTCTACGGCAGCCTGATGTTTCTCTGCCATTTCAGGTGGAGGTTGATGCCTCTGAAATTGGGGCAGGTGCCGTTTTGTCCCAAAAAGATCCAGAGACCTCTAAAAGTAACCCTTGTGCCTTTTTCTCTCGAAAATTTTCTCCTACTGAACGTAATTATGACGTGGGTAATCGGGAGTTATTGGCCATGAAGTGGGCTTTTGAAGAGTGGAGACATTGGCTGGAGGGAGCCAAACATCAGGTGGTGGTCCTTACGGACCATAAGAATCTGGTCTATCTGGAATCTGCCAAGCGACTCAATCCTAGACAGGCCAGGTGGGCCTTGTTTTTCACACGTTTTAATTTTGTGGTTTCCTTTCTTCCTGGCACTAAGAATGTAAGGCGGATGCCCTCTCGAGGAGTTTCCTTGCGGACTCTCCTGAGTTATCTGATCCCTCTGTTATTTTGAAGGAGGGTGTAGTTCTTTCCGCCATCTCGCCCAATTTGAGACTTGCTCTGGAGGGGTGTCAGGAGGATAGGCCCGAGCGCTGCCCTGTTGGAAAATTGTTTGTCCCGGACCAATGGAAAAAGAGTGTGATGTCTGAGATTCATTGTTCCGCATTGGCTGGGCATCCCGGAATTTTTGGTACCAGAGACTTGGTTAGTCGGTCCTTTTGGTGGCCTACCTTGTCTCGCGATGTCAGGGAATTTGTACAGTCCTGCGGGACTTGCTCTCGCTCCAAGCCTTGCTCTCGCTCTAGTGGTTTGTTGATGCCATTGCCTGTGCCCAAGAGACCATGGACCCATATCTCTATGGATTTCATTTCCGATCTTCCTGTTTCTCAGAGAATGACCACCATCTGGGTAATTTGTGATAGATTTTCCAAAATGATACATCTTGTGCCATTACCTAAGTTGCCTTCCTCCTCTGAATTGGTGCCGTTGTTCCTTCAGCACGTGGTTCGTTTACACGGCATTCCTGAGAACATTGTGTCTGACAGAGGAGTCCAGTTTGTTTCCAGATTTTGGAGGACTTTTTGTTCTAAACTGGGTGTTCAATTGTCTTTCTCCTCGGCATTTCATCCTCAGACCAATGGTCAAACTGAGAGAACAAACCAGACATTGGAGACTTATCTAAGATGCTTTGTGTCTGCTGATCAGGATGACTGGGTCTCTTTTTTGCCTTTGGCTGAGTTTGCTCTTAATAATAGGGCTAGCTCTGCCACTTTGATGTCTCCGTTTTTCTGTAATTCTGGGTTTCACCCTCGATTTTCTTCAGGACAGACGGAGGCTTCTGTCTGTCCAGGTGTTGACTCTGTTGTTGAGCGTATGCAGCAGATTTGGGACCAGGTAGTGGAGAGGTTGTCCCTCTCTCAGGAGAAGGCCCAGCGGTTTGCTAACCGGCATAGGACTGATGGTCCTCGGTTTAAAGTGGGGGACTTGGTCTGGTTGTCCTCAAAGAATATTCCTATGAGAGTAGCATCTCCTAAATTTAAGCCTAGGTTCATTGGACCTTATAAGATCATGGAGATTATTAATCCTGTTTCTTTTCGTTTGCTTCTTCCAGGGACATTTAAGATCCATAACGTGTTCCACAAGTCCTTGTTGAAGAGGTTTGTTGAGCCAGTGGTTCCTGCTGCTGTGCCTCCTGACCCTGTTTTGGTTGAGGGCAATCTGGAGTATGTGGTTGAGAAAATATTGGATTCTCGTTTTTCTAGACGAAGACTCCAGTATTTGGTTAAATGGAGAGGTTATGGTCAGGAAGACAATTCTTGGGTGTTTGCTTCGGACATCCATGCTAGGAGACTTATCCGTGCGTATCATAGAACTCATCCTGACCGACCTGGTTGCTCAAATGAGGGTTCGGTGACCCCTCCTCAAGGGGGGGGTACTGTTGTGAATGGGTTTGAGATGAGTTCTGAGCGGAGGCTCCCTCTGGTGGTTACAAGCGGTACTAGTGAGGATTGTGAGGACTGGGAATCAGGTATTACTGACTGGTCTTATATAAGGGAGTCATTTTCCCATCAGGGTTGCCGGTGATCAATTGTTCTGGTCTGAATCCTTCTTTCCAGTTTCCCTTGTAGCCTGCTGTGTCGTGTCTGCATCTCCTGCTCTCAGACAAGACTATTTCTTCTTTTGTGTTTTTTCTATATTTTTGCATTTTGTCCTGCACTTCTGTGGGGGCCTTCTGGGTCCCCTCCGGGGGCTTTTGCCCTCTCAGTTTAGTTCAGCCACTGATGTTTGTACATTTGCTTTTTCCAGTTTTTTCAGTGGCTGCTGTTTTGATTTTGTTACACCAGAGAACTAATTTAGGTGGTAGAGGTCGTGTGATCTCAGGTGATTTTGAAATTAGTAGAGTTGGTGTTTTTCAGGGTTTTCTGGGATTGCAGTAAGTACCTTTCCTGTCCTTTTCTATTTAGATAGTTTGGGCCCCAGCGTTTGCTCATACTATTTTCTTTCTGTGTCAGTATTTCCTCTTGTCTAACCGCCATTACGTGTTTGGGGGCTTTCTATTATCTTTGGGGTTCTGCTCCGGGGCAGATAGCTTTCCTATTTCTATCTTTAGGTGTAGTTAGTTTCTCAGGCTGTGACGAGGCGTCTAGGACCAACGTAGGAACGCTCCACGGCTGCCTCTAGTTGCGGTGGTTAGTCAGGGTACTGCAATCTCATAGATTCCAACTGCTCTGGTGTATTTCCTTTTTACCTGCACTCCTCAGCTACCGTAACATAACAGCCCATCATATACAGGAGCATTCTCAATGTGGCAGATCAGAGACTGGAGAAGCATTCATGTGGCCCATCATATACTGGAGCATTGTAAATGGGGGACAGCAGACACTGGAGCGGCATTTACGGGGCACATTATACACTGGATCATTAATAATGGGGCCCATTATATATGGACCATGATTTTGGCCCATAAGACACTGGAGCATCATCCATGGGGCCCATCATACACTGAAGCATTGTAAATGGGGGACAGCAGACACTGGAGCATCCATGGGGCCCATCATATACAGGAGCATTCTCAATGTGGCAGATCAGAGACTGGAGAAGCATCCATGTGGCCCATCATATACTGGGCATTGTAAATGGGGGACAGCAGACACTGGAGCGGCATTTACGGGGCACATTATACACTGGATCATTAATAATGGGGCCCATTATATATGGACCATGATTTTGGCCCATAAGACACTGGAGCATCATCCATGGGGCCCATCATATACTGGAGCATTCTAAATGGGGCAGATCAGACACTGGAACATCATCCATGGGGCCCATCATATACTGGAGCATTGTAAATGGGGGACAGCAGGCAATGGAGCTGCATTTACTCGGCTCATTATACACTGGATCATTAATAATGGGGCCCATTATATATAGGCCATGATTTTGGCCCATAACACACTGGAGTATCATCTATGGGGCCCATCATATACTGGAGCATTGTAAATGGGGGACAGCAGACACTGGAGCAGCATTTACGATGCCCATTATACACTGGATCATTAATAATGGGGCCCATTATATATAGGCCATGATTTTGGCCCATAACACACTGGAGTATCTTCCATGGGGCCCAACATATACTGGAGCATTCTAAATGGGGCAGATCAGACACTGTTGCATCATCCATGGGGCCCTTCATATACTGAAGTATTGTAAATGGGGGACAGCAGACAATGGAGCAGCATTTACGATGCCCATTATACACTGGATCATTAATAATGGGGCCCATTATATATAGGCCATGATTTTGGCCCATAACACACTGGAGCATCATCCATGGGGCCCATCATATACTGGAGCATTCTAAATGGGGCAGATCAGACACTGGAGCAGCATCCATGGGGCCCATCATTTACTGAAGCATTGTAAATGGAGGACAGCAGACACTGGAGCATCCATGGGGCCCATCATATACAGGAGTATTCTCAATGTGGCAGATCAGAGACTGAAGCAGCATCCATGGGGCCCATCATATACTGGAGCATTCTAAGTGGGGCAGATCAGACACTGGAGCATCATCCATGGGGCCCATCATATACTGGAGCATTGTAAATGGTGGACAGCAGACACTGGAGCATCATCCATGGGGCCCATCATGTACTGAAGCATTGTAAATGGGAGACAGCAGGCAATGGAGCAGCATTTACTCGGCCCATTATACACTGGATCATTAATAATGGGGCCCATTATATATAGGCCATGATTTTGGCCCATTTCACACTGGAGTATCATCCATGGGGTCCAACATATACTGGAGCATTCTAAATGGGGCAGATCAGACACTGTCGCATCATCTATGGGGCCCATCATATACTGAAGTATTGTAAATGGGGGACAGCAGACAATGGAGCAGCATTTACAGGGCCCATTATACACTGGATCATTAATAATGGGGCCGATTATATATGGACCATGATTTTGGCTCATAACACACTGGAGCATCATCCATGGGGCCCATCATATACTGGAGCATTCTAAATGGGGCAGATCAGACACTGGAGCATCCATGGGGCCCATCATATACAGAAGCATTCTCAATGTGGCAGATCAGAGACTGGTGCAGCATCCATGGGGCCCCATCATATACTGTAGCATTGTAAATGGGGGACAGCAGACACTGGAGCGGCATTTATGGGGCACATTATACTCTGGATCATTAATAAATGGGCCCATTATATATGGACCATGATTTTGGCCCATTAGAAACTGGAGCATCATCCATGGGGCCCATCATATGCTGAATCATAGAATCATAGAATCATAGAATGGTAGAGTTGGAAGGGACCTCCTGGCCTTCTGATCCAACCCCCTGCTCAAAGCAGGATTCTCTAAATTATCCCAGACAGATGTCTATCCAGCCTCTGTTTGAAGACTTCCATTGAAGGAGAACTCACCACCTCTTGTGGCAGCCTGTTCCACTCATTGATCACCCTAACTGTCAAAAAGTCTTTTCTAATATCTAATCTGTGTCTCCTCCCATTCAGTTTCATCCCATTGCTTCTAGTCTTTCCTTGTGCAAATGAGAATAAAGATGATCCTTCTACAATGTGACAGCCCTTGAGATATTTGTAGACAGCTATTAAGTCTCCTCTCAGTCTTCTTTTTTGCAAGCTAAACATTCCCAAATCCTGCAACCGTTCCTCATAGGACATGGTTTGCAGACCGGTCACCATTCTGGTGGCTCTTCTCTGAACTTGCTCCAGTTTGTTGATGTCTTTTTTAAAATGTGGTGCCCAAAACTGGACACAGTATTCCAGATGAGGTCTGACCAAAGAGGAGTAGAGGGCAATAATGACCTCACGTGATCTAGACTGTATGCTTCTGTTGATACATCCTAGAATTGCATTTGCCTTTTTTGCTGCTGCATCACACTGTTGACTCATGTTAAGTCTGTGATCAATTAGTATACCCAAGTCTTTTTCACATGTGCTGTTACTTAGCCCTATTCCTCCCATTTTGTATATGCTTTTTTCATTTTTATTGCCCACATGTAGTACTTTGCATTTTTCCCTGTTAAAATCCATTCTGTTAGTTGCTGCCCACTGCTCCAGTTTATGTATATCTTTTTGAATCCTCTCTCTCTCTTCTCTAGTATTAGCTACCCCTCCTAGCTTTGTGTCATCAGCAAATTTGATCAGTTTACCCTCAATTCCTTCATCTAAATCATTGATAAAGATGTTGAACAATACAGGGCCCAAAACAGAGCCTTGTGGTACCCCACTTGAGACATTCTTCCAACTGGATGTGCAGCCATTTACAACCACTCTTTGGGTCCGATCACTAAGCCAGTTATGAATCCACCTAACAGTTGCCTTGTCCATTCCATACTTAGTCATTTTTTCAATAAGGATTGTGTGAGATACTTTGTCAAATGCTTTGCTGAAGTCAAGATATACTATATCTACAGCATTTCCCTGATCCACCCAGTCAATGATTCTGTCATAGAAGGAAATTAAGTTAGTCTGACATGACTTATTAGTTACAAACCCATGCTGACTCTGTTTAATCACTTCATTCTTATCCAGGTACTTGCATACATGTTCTTTAATAATTTGTTCAAAGATCTTTCCTGGTATAGAAGTCAGACTCACCGGCCTGTAGTTCCCTGGGTCCACCTTCTTCCCCTTTTTGAAGATAGGAACAACATTTGCTCTTCTCCAGTCTTCTGGGACTTCTCCTGTTCTCCAAGAATTTTCAAAGATTATGGACAGTGGTTCAAGAATTTCTTCTGCTATCTCCTTCAGTACCCTGGGGTATAATTCATCTGGACCTGGAGACTTGAATTAATTTATGTTAGCTAAGTGTTTCCTCACTGTCTTTCTGTTTATAGATATCCTGGATTCTTCTATTCCTTTAATAGGACAGTGAAGATCAGTTGATGTTACATTTCCTTTCTGAGAGAAAACAGATGCAAAATAGGAATTTAAAAGTTCAGCCTTCTCAACATCCTGACTTACCATTTCATCATTTTCATCCTGTAAAAATCCTATAGCATCTTTGACTTTTCTTTTACTTTTGACGTATCCCCAAAATCCTTTTTTGTTGCTTTTGACGTCACTTGCAAGCCTTAATTCATTGTCAGCTTTAGATAATCTGATTTGTGCCCTGCAGGTTCTGCAGACGGCATTATATTCTTCTTTAGATATGCCTCCCTCTTTCCATTTGATAAACATTTCTTTCTTCCTTTTTAGCATGTGTTTAAGTTCTATGTTCATCCATCCTGGTTTCCTTAAATGCTTCCCATTCTTCCCTCTTTTTGGAATTGTTAACGATTGTGCTTTGAGAATCTCATTTTTCAAGATTTTCCATCCTTCCTGGACATTTTTGTCCTTAAGGATATCCAGCCATTGGATCCCTCCAATTTCTCTTTCTGAGTTCCTTAAAATCTGCCTTTCTGAAATCTAACCTTGATGTCTGAGTCTTCACAGGTCTTCCTCCTCTTGTTATCCAAAATTCTAAAATAGCATGGTCACTACCTCCTAGAGTCCCAGCCACTCTTACCTCCTCCACCATTTTCTCCCTGTTTATGAGGATTAGATCCAAGGTAGTAGATCCCTTGTTTTCTCCATTACCTTTTGGAAGATAAAGTTGTCAGCAAGAGAGGATAAGAATTTCCTGGACCTGTTAGTTTTGCCTAAGAGAGATTCCCAACAAATGTCTGGATAGTTGAAATCTCCCATGACCACTATGTCATATTTTTTGGAGAACTTGGCCATTTGATGCATAAAGAGTTCATCCATATCTTCAGCTTGCACAGGCGGCCTGTAGTAAATGCCTACAATGGTGTCCTTTCCATTGTTCTGTCCTTGTATTCTTACCCAAACAGTTTCCACAGAACTCCCAGTCTCTGAAGCGTCAATCTCTGTGCAGATATACGCTTTTCTAACATACAATGCAACACCTCCTCCTCGTTTATCAAGTCTGTTTCTTGCAAATAAGTTGTATCCTTCTAGCCTTGTATTCCAATCATGTGTATCGTCCCACCAAGTCTCAGTGATTCCAATGACATCATATTTCTTCTCCTGCGTTAGTAGCTCCAGTTCTCCTTGTTTGTTACCCATGCTTTGTGCATTCGTATAGAAACACTTTAGTTTGTGATTGGTTTCTCTTCCTTCAATATTTTTATTATGTAAATTTTTTTGTCTTTGTTCTTCCCCTTCTCTTCTAATAGCAGAAATCTCAATAGTATTTGTCAAGTGTATGGCTTTTGCTGGCGTTTTGCTTCCCTTCCCACATTGTTCTAGTTTAAAGCTCTCCTGATGAGTGTAGCAAGGCGACTTCCAAATACATGTTTTCCAGTCTTCGTAAGGTGCACCCCATCTCTAGCAAGTAGTCCATCGTATAGGTAATTCACTCCGTGATCCCTCTGTGATCCGTATAGGTAATTCACTCCGTGCTGGAGAATCATATGGGGTTAATTATTTATGGGGCATCATATGAGCTATGGAGCATCATATTGGGCACATATGGGACCTATTCTTTTTGGAGCATTATATGGAGCCCATTCTGTATGGAGCAATATATGGGGCTCATTATTCTGTATGGCGCACTATGTGGTGGCCATAATACTGTATGAAGGAATATACTGTGCGGTTTTTGAGCTATTGCAGATTTTAACATAGATATCAGTCTTGTCATGTAAGAAGTAAGTATTTTTCATTGTACTATACCTATATTTCTGTGTTGTATCAGAGCATGTTCAATTGTGGTATGTGTTAAAGGGGCCCATTGACACTCTTTGGCCCGGGGCACACGAAAACTGGGAGCCAGCCCTACCCGCCCCCACAAGTTTAGCCAAATAACCCCCAGTTTTCAATGCTTAACTATTAGTATAAAGTTTATTAAGGTTGCCAAGCTTAAGTAAAAAGAATTGATGTTGTTGGCATTGAAATGGGCACTGTAGGTGTGTTTACTGTCCTCCACACCCTGCTGATTTTGCTTCCCATTGACTTGCATTGGGTTTCGTGTTTCAGTCGGACCCCCGACTTTTCCCGATAGTCGGCCGATTTAGTTCGACCCGACTTTTGAGAAAGTCGGGTTTCATGAAACCCGACTCGACCCGAAAAAAGGGAAAGTCGCTTATCTCTATTGGAGACAGGAGACTGTTATTTAAAAAAAAAAGAAAAAGAGTGTACCATGAAACCTCAAGCTGTCAAACCCTTTCTTGGTTTTCAAATGGTAATGGAATCCCAAAAATATGTTGAGAGCAGGATACACTACATTGAAAGACGATCAACTTTTCGTATTTTTTAATGGTATGATTGTTCCCTCTTTGCCTAATTATTTAATGGATATTTGGCTATTTTATTTGCCAAGTTTTTAACACTAAGGCTCAGATACGGCTTTAAAGATGGATAATACTGGAAATATGACGCTTTTTTATTTAAAAGTACAAAATTGAAGGAATAGTATGATTGAATAGTATGAGTGCGCACAGTTTTGTATATTTGAATATACAAAGGTAAAGTACATATAGGGATTAAATTAATCTGATGATTAAGTAGATATAAAGATTAACTACATACAGTATACTTACAGCATCACCGAGAGGCTTTTAAACATCAACCGTCTGGAATATCAGAGAAGCAATACCAAGACAAAGAACCCCTGGGAGATTCAATACACTGCATGGGCATCCACAATTAGTCAGGTATGAACACACTGTACATGTACAGGTACCCCAGTTTTTGCATCTGTCTTTGTCATGTTTCTCTGGTCTTATATAGTGATTAACACTATGTATTAACTCAAGTTTCACCCAGCCCTTCAAGTGGCCAGCTTTCAAGGTCAGATGAAACTGAGATATCATGTAGTCATCAGACGAGGGGCCATAAAACCACCACAGACAGAGGTTAAGTAAACCATAAAGTTTTACAATCACAAACCGCAAACATATGGAAGCTTAAATATTTTACCAGAAATGCAGCTATGTAATTGCCTGAATTCATTCAGTATATTTGAACATAGATTCAAAGAGCCATTTGTATATTCGCACTACACTATTAACAGCAATCATATCTATATTAAGCTGTTCTTGAAAAAATAAAGATTAACCCATAGACTACTATCTATAAACATGACAATCTTTTTTTAGCAATATCTATAAGTAAGTCTTATGTTTCGGTAGCTGAGGAGAAGTAGCAAAATATAGCCAAAGTAGTAATACACCAGAGAGGCTGGAAACTATTGGATTGCAGTACAATAAACTAAACCCCCACACTAGAAGTAGCCGTGGAGTGTACCTCGGTGATCCTAGACGCCTCGTCACAGCCGGAGAGATAACTACACCTAAAGGCAGAAAGATGAAGCTATCTGCCCGGAGCAGAATCCCAAAGAAATAGGAAGCCCCCAAACATGTAATGGCTGTTAGACAAGAAGAAAACACGGACACAGACAGAAAATAGAATGAGCAAACGCTGGGGCCATCTGTCTGGATAGAAAAGTATAGGAAAGAACTCTGACTTCAACCCAAAAAAAACCCTGACAAAAATACCAACACTTCTGATTAACAAAAAACCTGAGATCACACGATCTCAACCACCTAAATCAGAATCTCTGGTGCAACCCACAACAACCAGCAAATAAAAAGTGACAAAGGAACAAAGCAAAAGTGCAAACACAAAATGAGCACAATTGCAGCGCCAGACCCCAAAAGGGGACAGGCTGAGTCACTGAAAGCAGCAAACCTGCAGTGAAAATCCGCATAGGAAAAAAAAAAAAAACACTTATCTGAATGAGAGCAGGAAAGCAAGCTGTGCTCCAAGCAAGACCAGGAGGAACAATTGATTATGGCAAGGCTGATGGGAACTCAGGTCACTTATATCATACCATTCAGAGCCAGCTGAAGGCCATTCGTAATTAGTTCATTACCCTCAGCAACCACCGGAGGGAGCCCAAGCTCAGAAGTCGCCTCCAAAGTATTCACACAAGTAAGTAATGTTAAAAGTAGCTGCTACTATGTATTCGGAAATAACATAGAAATGCAAGAATGTGAAGATGTTCTAAAACCTAACTGTGACCATTTCTCAATATTCCACAACTGTTCCATTCTGCTGTGTAGTAAATATTTGAGACACTAGATAATCACAGAGGGTTTGAACAAAGTAATTTAGAAATAAGACTCTTTGTCTTTTACAGCAGCACCGGTGTTAGAACCCTCTTGTTAGATTTTGTTTCTGTTTT